>SKCR01010057.1:0-118021 GCA_019454045.1 Zanthoxylum bungeanum
AATAATAAATAAATAATTATTATGTTTGATGATGATGTGATATAAAAATTAAATAATATTAATATAAGAGTGATAAGTGAATTGATTTAAAGAGTTTAGGACTTGATTGTCAGGTTTTGAGTTCGAGACCAGGGGATATATTTCTTGTAAGAGCCTGAGACAGTCGGGGGTTTTACATGTTGTGCTTAAGCCTGAGTCGGGTGATTTGGCGACTAGTTTCCAACGTTTCCAAAAAAAAATGTGAAATTTTACTTAAAAAAATTTAATTATTCAGTCTTTTGGGACTATTATTGTCCATGTTTTTAAAACGGGAGTTGACAGCCGATTGAACAGGTCGAACCAGGAACTGACTGTTAGTCCAATCCATTTAAGTCCTAAAAATTGGTCAAAACCAAACCGAACCGATTCCTAATTTTTTAAACAAAAAAATAAAAAATAATATTTTTTTTATAATTTTTAATTAAATAAAATTATTTATGATATCATTCAATTTTATCGATTTAATCGGAACAGTTCAATCGATCAAACTATTGACCTATTAAAGTTTTTAGATTACTGATTCGATCATCGATCATGTTCTGAAATACACTAATTATTGCTTACGCGCCTTAGCATTTGACCTGTCAGGTATGCTCAACGAATGCAATGGACAAAAGGGTGGGCTCTAAAATAATTGGTCAGAAATGGTTTAGAGGCCCACAAGTCATTTAGATATGGCTAAAAGCTCCCAAGTTTTTTTTCTGCCCCCGGAAAATTCATAAAAATATTCATATATCTTCAGGAAAGATCATAAACATCTCCCAGGATCCAACCATTTCAGTCTCGTTAATTTAATCAGGAAATGGAACAATTGCACACATGACCAGAAATTAAAGAATTAAAAATTGACATCCATCAATACTGCTTCATTTCCAGCTTGCGGGGGATAGAGTCCCCCATAACACAACTGTCGTGTCTTGAGATGCAGAGGCCGTGAACTTACAAGCGGAAGAAAATGAGACAGCATTTCACTATAGTAATAGCAGATCATTCAATTTAAGAAACAGTAAATGAATAAGCATTCAAAACTGGTGCAGCCTCAGAAAGTGTGTGTTATGCGCTTGAGAAAGCAAGAGGGATTTACCAAATGTCACAAACATGCAAGTTGCAATGTTAAAAGATAGATAGCAACACGGATGTAAGCTTATTAACTCTTAAATGCCAATGAGAATGGGAGCATGATCGTTGACAACTAAAAATAGCAAATGTTAGATGACGTCAGAAAGAATAACGAAGGTAACATCGTTCAATCAAGTCAGGTGAAATGATACGACAATGCGTAGACTAGACCTGTCCAGATGAAAGAAACAATGAGAATCGGCCAGACAATTAATGTTGTACAGTAAGTTAGAATACTTAGCAAAGCACAAAAATATTAAAATAAAATACAATGAGAAAACAATAGCAATATATAACAGAAGCATAATAAATTACAGTCGAATCGAAATCATTTGTTGAACACAATTTCTTTAAAATAGATTCACTGCCCACCGCTATACTTAGGATAAATCGGTGTCTGTTTCTCAGGATAAAATAGAAATTGATAGTTTCGGTGCACTGCTGAATGACCACAACGAACTTTTATAATGTCCAAACTTGATGAGAATATTAACACAACAATGATAACACATACTACGAACCAATACATCAAACAGAGACTACAACCAAAACAACCACTGGAACGTCTAACACAACAACTAGAACAGTGACTAGAACGATTGGAACAACGACTGGACCAAAACAGAGCACGTCCAACAAATAACCAAACCAGTGACTAGAACGAAACAGACTCAGCAAACAGCGATTGTGTATGACACTGGATTTTCTCGAATTTGTTCTGACTCTGTTCATCTCATTGGCTCTCATGATTTAAATAAACAAACTCTTTGTCATTCTATAACCATAGGGATTAATTTTGTTTAAATTTAGAATTAATTCTGAATTCAATATCAATATTATGATTGTTGTTGTTACAACAAATGAAAGATAATGAAAAAATTTAAAGGAAATTTTAGCAAAAACGAGGCTTACGCTCCCTATCTCGATTTGGGTCACATTCGTGTACGCAAGAAATGCGGACGCATATTAGATCAAGGCCAGCCAACCCAGAATCGGGTTGTGATTTGCACCCCCTACAGGCGCGTGTGTAGAAAGAGCCTCTATCTATAAGTTCTTACCACCTCTTAAACTAGCATCTATATATGAGCACTACTTGGCTTTGTTATATAATAGATGTAGGAAAACTTTAATTTCCTTTATTTTTTTCTCAATGGATACACTTTATGAGACAAATTCTCATTCATATGAGTATCATTTTGAGCGTATCAATATACTATTTTGAAGTACTCAAGGAGTAGAATCCGATTTGCTCAAGACCTCATCATTTCCATAAGTGGGTCCCACTTAAAATTGAGCTTTAAAATAGCCAACCATGTTATTATTATAAGCTTATTTTCCAACAATCACCTATATGTATGAAATTTGGCGAAAACAAAAGACAACATGTATTGACACTAAAACATAATGACATTAATGATCAAGTTCGACGGAAAAAACCTGTATAGGATAGGTAGATCTGAATCGTTGAACCTTCCCCTGTGACAATATATATACTTTACTGACTGACCAGTAAACGTGATGTCTTTGAACTGTTCTATCTTCAGTGTAAACGATGATACATTGCACATATGAATCTTTCCTAGCACAATTCAGTTCTCACAGTTATGTTCCTTTTGGCCTTGAATATTTGCCTGGTTCTACAAGAGTTTCTATATCTTACAATTCCCTTTGAAGCGACCCCACTTCTATCTCACATAGGTGTTTTCTTTATCTAAGAATAACTTGCATTATTCCGTTTGGATTCCAAAACATTAAGAGCAAAACTCATCTTACATTCTATGACATCGTTAGTTCATCATAGGAATGGACAAAATGGTAACCCCCACATGAGAGTCACCATTGATATTGATCCAACAAGGTCGTTACAATTAAGTCGTCCTTCTACTAGGTTGGGTTTTCATTTGTATTGACCTAATATTTAATAAGTTTAAGTCTTATTCCCCTAGATGATTTCTCTGTTACTTCTCTGTTTAACCCTTTGGTTAGCGGATCCACAAGATTATTCTTTGACCTTCTGTAGTCAATAGAAATAATTCCAATAAAGAGTAATCGTCTAATGGTGTTATGTTTACAACGAATATGTTACCACTATACATATTTCTCTATGCCTACCATTTGCAAATTGACTACCACAATGTATACAAATTTTTGGCACGGGCCTTGACCATTTTGGAATACCTTCCAAAGTTTTAACAACCACTATGCTTCTTTGCCATATATCCAATGTAATGAACTCTGATTCCATTGTTGATCTAATAAATTGATAAGTGTGATTTATACCCACTTATCCATATATCCTTACCTTATTATTTTGTTAGTTTTGTGCCATTTTACATATTTTATAATTTATTTTATGTTTTATTGATAGGAAGCATTATAACATGGATCTTGAGGCTAAGATACGTGTTTTGGGAGCTTAAGGATGCAAAAGAATGACACACGAAAGGAAAAATATGAAAAATAAGACATTATGGCTGAGAAGTTGGCATTGTGACACCACGTTGAATTCCTGTACTAAATAGGAATTTCAGTTTTCTAAATGCAAAAGGACTCCAGGACTTTCTATAAATACATAGTGCGTCAAAAACCCTAGATGGGACAATTAGACACAATAAGAGAGCTTAAAACAAAATTTAGAGAGATCCAATGAGAGAATTGAAGAACAAGAAGAGGAGACGAAGGTGGTGACATATGAAGATGAAAGGATTCATTCAGATTTTATCTTCTAGTTTCATTTTTCAAACTCTTAAGATGTTCAATACTTTCTTGACTCCGTTTTCATTGTTCTTTTATTTAGTCATGAACTAATTTTCTTATTCTAGATGATGATTTAGCCTATGCTTGAACCTATGTGCTTGATTGCCAATTAATTATTATGAAGTTTTAATTCCGTTTATTTATATTTTCTTGTGTTAAATGCTTTTGGTTTGCTAGCCACAATAGATGATTCCATATTTAGAATCTATCACTCATGAGATAGGATTTTGAATAGGATCTAGAAAATATAACCTAGGAATTTATAGAGTTCGGGAGGCCTATAATCCATTTGAAGTCGTTAACAAAGAATCACAGAGCTTAATGAATTGTTAATTATTAGATTTTTATAGGGATATCGAAATCGGTAATTAATAATTTTTTCACTCGGCACTCGGGAGAGGGAGTAGAATAATTTATGATTCTTGCCTTATAAATTAATAAATTAAGTAATAATTGATTGGCATAAAATACATAGGGGATAGATAGGTGAAATCAGACTCTAGAATTCATCTCATCATGATCTTTTTTATGTAAAACGTTTTGACTTTTCGCTTCTTTAGTTTATAATTTTAATTTAGTTTATTTTAAATTGATTTCTAAATAAAGTTAAGTTTATTAATTATAGTACTTAGTGTGAATTTGATTTCAATCCATGTGGATTTGACACACTTATTTATCATTTACTAAAACATGACACCGTATACTTGCAACAAATAAGCTGGATGAGCATGTGAAGATCTCTATAAAAGAACAAGACCAACTAGAAGAGGTCAATCTTGGAAATGAATGGGAAAATCATCCTACATACATCACTCAGATGCTAAACTCATAGGTATATAAGAAACTCATTTCCATTTTGAAAAAAGTATAGAGATTATTTTGTATGGGAATATGAAGAAATGCTCGGCCTAGATAGAAATCTAATAGAACATAGACTACCTATTAAGACGAACGGTTTGCTCCAAATAATTTGCGTGAAATAAAAAAAGAATGAACATTTTTAGAGGAAAATTTATTAGGATTACCAAGTATGTAGAATGGTTGTCCAATATCATCCTAGTTATAAAAAGAATGGAAAACTATGAATATGCATTGATTTTGGAAACTTAAACTTAGCGACACCCAAAGACGAGTATCCTATGACTACGAAAGATTCTTGGGTAGATTCAACTGTAGGATATAAGATGTATTCCTTTATGGACGAATACTCAGTATATAGTCAAATTTATATCTCTGAGGATGATATTTATAAAACAACCTTTAGATTTCCAATGGGGTGTTTCAAGTGGGTAGTTACGCTATTTGGCCTGAAAAATGCCAGAGCAACCTATGAAAGGTCTATGAACTTAATCTTACATAACATGATCACCGAATTTATAGAGGTATATGTAGACGATATCGTGGTAAAATTAATGAAAGCAAAAGATCATTTTGACTACCTTAAATGTTCATTTGAGCGGATAAGAAAATTTAAGCTTAAGTTGAATCCTTTCAAGTGCCATTTCGGGGTGAATGTATGACCGGCGTAAAATCACACGCTTATAACGCAAGCGCACGTATCGTTCAAGTAGTATAAAAAGTATCGATCCCACGAGGACTTAAAACCTAAGCTATTAATTTTTATGAGGCCAAATGATTACTAGTATCTAACAGATTGTTTGATAGATTTGAAATGGTGATGATTTTAAATTTAAAAACAAGTAAATAAAATTGCGCAAAAGTAGGTTGAGGAAAATTCAAATTTATAAAACTATCCAGGGTTGTGATTTCTTCCAATATCATTTTAAAGATGAAGTGGTTATTTAATGTTTGTGTAATATATCGATTTACTAACCTGGAACACGAAATTATGTAAAAGCCTCTGTTAATGGTTAGATGTAAATACCCAGTTTAACCCAATTGAACCATATGTCTATGTCAACCAAATTACATGTATTCATTAAGTTTAAGTTCCAATTATGGCTACCCCCGCCTAACATGTATATGTATATCCTGTAATGAAATCTATTAAAGGGTTATCTATCCTCAAGGAAGATCGTGGGCTACTAAGTCTAAGGCTTAAACCTAAAATTCCTTTGTCAAGTTTATT
The DNA here is from genome assembly GCA_019454045.1 of Zanthoxylum bungeanum. Classification (NCBI taxonomy): domain Eukaryota; kingdom Viridiplantae; phylum Streptophyta; class Magnoliopsida; order Sapindales; family Rutaceae; genus Zanthoxylum; species Zanthoxylum bungeanum. Next base: position 6,005 of record SKCR01010057.1, read on the forward strand.
TTAGATTTACCAGATCAATCTTATTAGTGGCCAGTTAACAAGACGCATTAAGCTTAAGACTTAATAAGTAAACCTTTAACTTACCCAAACTATAAAATAACCGTTTATAAAATGGTGATATTAAAATTCATCACAACCCCAGATAACTAACTTAGTTCCGACACATATCTAAGGCTAGTAAAAACTTAAAAGTAAAATGCATAAATTAAAATGCTGAAAAGTAAATATGGTAAAATAAATACTGAAAAGTAAAATTACAATAAAATAAAATGGTAGGGTTAAATGATCTACTTTTACTACTACTATTTAAGATATCTCCCTTAATATAATATATTAACTTGTGATGATATTACCAACAAGCCATATAGGCGGTAACCTGATTAAGTCAAATTAAGTCCAACCAACCATTAAGGTGTTAACAATATTTTTCCATAAACCAACCATATAGGCGGTAAATTACCAACCGACCAACCAGGCGGTATCCTTGCTTAGTCAAATTAAAATCAATTTAATATCAATTACCAATCAGCCAATATAACAGTATCATCATTAAGTCAAATTTTAAATAGTGAATATATTATAATTAGGAAGATTAATCTAAATAGCAGTAATAAAAGTTTTACCTTTCACCATAACAGAGGGAAGTTACCTCCTCATAACTTAATAGTAAAAACTGAAAAAGTAAAGAAAGTAAATTATTATTACAGAACGTAATTAAAATTAATTACAAAACTGAAATTAAAAGAATAGATACAAACTCCTTATTTATTCAGAGAATTACAGAGAAGAAGGTACATCTGAAACTGAAACCTCGAGCTGAATTTATAGGCGTTGATGGGGTCTCCGCGTCGCGACGCGCAAGCTTCACGCGACGTGACACGTGTCAGCTTCTGGTTGGTCCGCCGAGATTCTTATCCAATGACGTGGCGATGTGGATGATTAACTCAATAATTAAGCTGAAGTGGCGGTGACGTGGTGATGATGTGGCGACACGTGGCGATAGTGATTGTCAGCACCGTAGGATTGCGACACGTGGTACGTTGTGATTGGTTGATGATGACGTGGCGGTGACGTGGTGAGTTGACTCGGTCAGCTGCTGATGTGGATGATGACGTGTTAGACACGTGGGATGACATGTGGCGATGGCAATTATTGGCACCGTAGGATGATGACACGTGGCACGACGCACATTAGCAGATCGGCTGTGATGTTGACACGTGGCAAGCGCACGTTAGCAAGTCAAACTTTTCATATTCTGACATGTGTCCCCCGACGTATGTTAGCAGCTCATGGCGCATGTTAGGCGTCGCGATGCCAATGGCTTGCACGTCGTGACGCGCAAAATTACCAAAATGCATTTTGTATATTTTTCACTGTTTTGGTCCCAAATCACCTCGAGAGAGTCCTGAAACTTTATTTATCTACAAAATACCAAAAAACATATCAAAATATTCACAAAACTCAAGAATCTATACAAAATATTAGGTCAAATGAGTGAGAAATAGTGATACATTTACCACTCATCACACTCCCAAACCTAACATTTTGCTAGTCCTCGAGCAAAACACAGAATAAAATAAAATAAACATCTTTAAAATAGAATTTAACTAATCTATATTCGTAGGGATCACGGTTGCATTTAGCGTATGCAACAAGCCTTTAAACCCCTGGGTGTCCCTAGTGGATGAGTTGTAGTCTCGTGAGGGTTTACAACAATGATACCCACAAACATTTTACAAAAGTAAAAAGGTAGTGAAACTAATGCACACAAAAGCAAAAAGACAAGAGAAAAGAGAATAAAGAAGTTAGTGACTAATCAGGTGAAACTTCTACTCCAAGTCACTAGTTGTTTTCTTTCTTTCTAAATTACTGAATAAGTAAATTCTCCGATTATATTTACCATTCTCCATATACACAGCCAATAAAATATTAATCAACTCATTTTTGCCCACAACAGTCTCAAGTGTAGTTGATAAGAGAGTAATATTTTTGTCCTAAAGTTTTATCAGAATTCACACTTTTTTGTAGTAATGGAATAATTTTTCTGATTTTTCTGATTTTTTCTTTGATTTTTGATTTTTATTTATTTATTTATATACAATATCTTCCATCCATGTAGTGAGCTTTGGGCCAGTGACTCCCAAACCAGTTGGCTTTAGGGCACTTGGTGTTAAAACACCCTTACAGACTTAATAACTCGGATCTCAAATATGTGTGTGTGTGTGTTTTTTTTTACTCCATCACTTTTTGAGATGCTTCCTCCAATTAAACTAGAGCACTGAATATTACAAACTTTTCAATTAAAACTCATGTCCGTATGTTACCATGCATGTTGATAATACCTGCCAACTGAGCATATGAAGATCCATTTTAGTCAATTTTATGGAGAATTTACAAATTAAATAATTCAAAAGGAAATAAACAAAAATTAACTTGTTTCGAAAATAGGTTTGAAATACGTATCAGGAGTGGGAACTCCTTACACATCTATCTCTCACCAATTTCACCTTTTTAGTCAAAATAAAAAAAAAAACGCAAAATATTTTTGTAATTTTTGAAAATTTTTCATTTTTTTTTGTATTTTTCGAAAAATTTTGGACTAAAAATAAAAACAACACACAACTAAAAACAAGATACTTATCAACTAATTCTCTCCCCCAAACCTAAATGAGACATTGTCCCCAATGTCTTAAACAGTAGAAGAAGAGTTTAGAAAATAGTACCTGGTTAACTAAAATTCTACAGGAAAAGTTAAAGGTTAAGATCCAGATTAATCCAACGCCTCTTACCACGATCGTCCTCAGACAAATTTATCTTTGAAATGATAGGGTCAATTTGTGGTTCATAGGCTAGGATTTGGTCAACTAGATCCGGAGCAGTTTTGGCAGTAAAGAGGAGTTATTTCATAGGTTTTATCACGAACCCATTTCTCCGGGCATCATCAAGAAATACACAAAGAAAATCATAAAATCCTTCAACGTTGTACAGTCCAAGCGGTTTCTAGTGTATGTTCAAGTTTGCCCAAGATAACACTGTAAAAATTTCCTCCAATATACCCAAGCCACCTGGCAAAGCAATAAAAGCATCAGCATGATTAATCATTTCTATAAGTCATTCAGACATACCTGACACAATTAGTTCTTCTCCGTTTGATGGTCCAATAAGATTTGCCTCCGCCAAGGGTTTTGGGATAATTCTCAAGACTTGACTGCCTCCTTCCTGTACAGCCTTTGAAACAATCCCCATTAGTCCATGATTGCATCCGCCATATACTAAGTGCATATTCCTTGCAGCTAAGAATCGACCCAATTCATGTGCTGCTGCTATGTATTGTGGCTTAACACCAACACTAGTACCGCAAAACACACAGATGTTTTCAACTCGTCTTCTTGAAGTGGCTTCCATGTTTTACTCTGGATGTCTTCAAAAGTGCAATGATGAGTTGAATTTATAACACCTGAAAATGGTGAGTAAAATAATAGCACTAGTACCTGCCAAATGACAATTATTAGTTAACAATAAAATAAATCGTGATAGTAAAAAAAGTCAGGATCCTGTCGGAGAAAATAAAAGAAAACAACAAAACAAATTAAAATTATTAGGAAAAGACAAAGAGATATAATATGTACAAGAATTTAAAGCTCGATTGACGTTTATGCGTCAGGGATAAGCTTCCCATCCAATTTTCTTATAAATTGGCAAACAGGGTCTTTTTGAGTCAGATTCCCGAGACTTAACTGTTGTCTTTCTTTTTGGAATTGTGTATGTAATTTGCGGATGGCTATGTGAACATATCCACTAGGATACATCTCAAGAGTCGAAGATATATCATCTAAAGACTCCTTACTCAAGCCATCCCTAATGAATTTAATTTTATCTTCGCGATTATCAGACACCATTCCTAAAGAACGACAACGAGTATTGCAATTCCAGCGTGCACATTTGTAACAAACACCCATTTGCTTAGCTCTACGTTTCTTTGCAAATGTGCTTCTTCCAAAACCAGACAGATGTGAAAAAAAAGATTTAGAAGACTCACTTACCAATCGGACCCGTGCTTCAATAATCTAACGAATGTCATTGGAATACCTTTGATCAGAGATTTCTTTTTCCCTCATCTTTCTTCTTTCTTTTTCTTCCTATTCTTTTCACGATTTCTTCTTTCATTTTTGTTTCAAAATTATGTGATTTGTGAATAGTGTACTCTTCTATATAGTGGGGGTTGTTTGATATTTGGAAGGTTGGAGATAAGTGTAGAATTGTGTAGAAAGTTTGGGATTCTTCCAATTGAGTCCAAAATTACTATTCATCTGAATTTGACTTGCATTTTTGACCTATTTCTGGTCCGAATTTGGAGCGTGAAAGTTGTAGATCTCGATCTCAGCTTTCCGGTGATATAAAATTCATAAAAATCAGAGTTCGTATGAGAAAGTTACTGCCCAAATACCATGGGCTGTCCACAGTGAAACATCATGACGTCTAGTATCGGATTCGTCCTCGAATTTACCGATAGTTATCTCACGAAGGTATATATTTCCAATTATAATTTATATTATGCGACTCTCATCTCACAGTGAGTCAGTATTCAGAATTCCCAGTCGTTACATATGCATCGTGTGAAAATCTGATTAGGGTAATACTTGAACAGATATGGATCGTCATAGTAGAATATTTTGACTTCGGTCAAAAATTTCTTCTCCTCTTGATGGCTCCAGTCTGGAGGTATTTTTCTATTGTAAGAAAATTGACAATATTAGCATAGCACGACATTGTATTTATAGAAAATAAAAAATCACCATGAAAAGAGTCATTGATAGAAGAAGTGTCAATTGATGACTTATTTGTGAGTCTTGATAAATGATATGCAACTACATTCTCTGTTCCTTTCTTGTCATTGATTGTGATATTGAATTTTTACAGCAATAAAATCCACCGTAGTAATCGTGGCTTTGCATCCTGTTTAAACATCAAATATCTAACAACAGCATGATCAAAATAAACATTGGTTGATGAACCAATTAAATATGTTCGAAATTTGTTCAATGCAAGTATTAAAGGAGGTAGTTCTTTTTTTTTGGTAGCGAAATTCATTTGTGCACCAGTTAAAGTTATATTTGCGTAATAAATTATATATGGCTTACCTTCCTTTCTCTTTCCTAATAATGCGCCAATTGTATAATCACTGGCATCACACATTAGCTCAAAAGGCAAAAACTAATTAAAGGATTGCATGATAGGAGTAGAATTTAAAAGACTAATAATATTTTCAAATGATTTTTGACATTCTTCTGTCTATTCAAATGTTGCATCTTTTAATAAGAGGTTACACAATGGTCTGGATATGGTATTAAATTTTTTAATGAACCTCCTATAAAATCCTGCATGTCCTAAGAAGGAACATATTTCCCTGACTGTTTTTGGTGGTGGCAATTTAGAGATCACCTCTATTTTTATCTTGTAAATCTCAATACCTTTAGATGACACAACGTGACCCAAAAAGTTCCCGAATCAGTCATGAAATATCATTTTTCTCAGATTAGCACAAATTCTTTTTCTTCACATCTTTTCAAAATATTTTCCAAATTATTCAAGCAATTATCAAAATGAGTTCCCAAAAATAGTTATATCATCCATAAAGACCTCAAAATAATGTTCAACCATGTCACAAAATATGTTTAACATACATCGTTGGAATGTTGCTGGTGCATTACAAAGTCCAAATGACATTTTTCTAAATACAAATTTTCCAAAAGGACATCCGAATATGATATTTTCATGGTCTTCTAAAGCAATGTGAATTTGATAATAATAAAATTCCCATAATCAATGCAGTAGTAGGAATGTCTTGCTACCCTTTCCAAAATTTGGTTAAGAAATGATAAAGGAAATGATGTTTTCTAGTGGCGTCATTTAGGTTTCTATAATAAATGCACATACGCCAACTAGATGAGATTCGAGTTGGAATTGATTCTCTTTTATTATTTTTTACAACAGTTATTCCAGGCTTTTTTGGCATAACTTGTATAGGACTTACCCACTAACTATCGAAGATAGGGTAGATAATGCTTACGTCAAGAAGTTTAAGGACTTATGTTTTTATCATTTCTTTCATATGAGGGTTTAATCTTCTTTGAGCTTGACGATATGTCCTGGAATTATCTTCTAAATATATTTTATGTGTGTAAATCAAAGGATTAGTGCCTTTTATATCTTTTAAAGTTCATCCAATTGTCAATTTATGTTCTCTCAACATATTTAACAACCTACCTTCTTGATCGCTTCCGAGAGAGGAAGAAATTACCACAGGGTAAGTCTGTTCATCTCCAAGAAATGCGTACTTCAATCCTTCTAGCAAAGTCTTTAATTCCGATTTGGGTGTTTCCTCATGTTTTTCTTCTTCCAGTGTTCATAGTTCCTCAAAATTGTATTTCTCTCCATAGTCTTCCAGTAAATGTGTAGAATCAAGTAAAGAAAAATCATTAGAAATATCCTAATCTAATTGTGTACTTGATTCAAGAAAATTATCTATACAAATTTCCATAGGGTCAGATAAACTCCCCCGAATATGTTCTTCTAATGTTGGTTCAATTCCATGCTCTCGGTTTCATTGTCTTCATCATATGGTTGTTTGCACATGTTAAAAAAATTAAGTTCCAACGTCATATTGCTAAAGGATAGATTCATGATTCCATTCACGCAATTATTTAAGGCATTAGCTGTTGCGAAAAATGGACGACCATGTATTACAGGAATTGACTTGTAACTGTTTGTTATAGGTTATATTTCCAAGACAATAAAATCCACATGATATTTGATTTTATCGACTTGGAATAACATGTCTTCCACAATTCCTTTCGGTACATTGACTGATCTATCGACAAGTAAAAGAGTAGTTGAAGTTGGTTTTAACTCACCAATATTAAGTTGTTAGTAAATCGAAAATGGAAACAAATTGATACTAGATTTAAGATCAAGTGATGCATGTTCAATTTTATGATTTCCAATAATATATGAAATAGTTGGACAACCAGGGTCTTTGTATTTCAATGCATTATTGGTTGAGAGAACGGAACTTACCTGCTCAGTTAGAGAATGCATTATTCTTTATTACCTGATTTTTTTTTAACGATGCATAAGTCTTTCAGAAATCTAACAAATGAATATTGACCATCACCTATTTGAATATGTCATATATTTATGGGGAATGGTTCAATTTCTTTATTTTCAATGCTTGAAGAAATTGGGGTGAATTTGAAAAATCATTATCATCAACGATAGGTAATGGTTCATCAACCCATTCCTTATCCTTTGAAGTTGACTCTTTTTCAACTTCACGAGGTTCAAGAATAGGTCTTTGAATGACCTTATCATTGTGAAGAATAATAATAGATTTGACTTAGACTAAGTGTTTACTACTGGAATGACCCTCGTGAAGGTTTTGATGACTCTTGGGGTTTGGTTGTGGTTGTGCAAGAAACTTTCATTTCTCATGAATGGTCAATGCAAATGTGATTTTGATAAATGTATCTTTCATATCACTCAATGTTTGCATATTTTGGTTATTGATGGCTTCCTATTTCTCAATAAATGCATGCAAGGTATCCTCAAGGGTTTTCCTAGGCGGTGGGATGTTTGGTGTATAATTCTGAGAATTTTAAAAATTCTAGTGTACTTGGGGAGGTTGTTGCGATGGTTGTGCTTGGTTATCATTCCTCCAATTGAAGTTTGGATGGTTTCTCCAACCAGAATTGTAGGTTTGGAGTATGAGTTTGGATTTGGTCACTTGAAGGTGTTTATGGAACTGAATTGGTCATGAAGACATTCTTGCAGGGTTGGTAATGTTGGGCGAACTTATGTGACATGTTTATTTGAATTACAGATATTACATGTGACTTCTTGAATTGACTTGACATGATCATTCTTCCTCATTTCTAATGGCTCAACTTTTTTAGCCAGAGATGCATATTTAGCAGAAAGGTCACGGTCTTCCCTAAGGTTAAACAAGCCTATACTAGATGACTGCGGTTTTATAGACGACTTATAAGTGCCAATTATGTCTCAATGCTTTACATTGTCCGCTATGTGTTCTAGGTAATCTAATGCATCTTCGGGACTTTTATCCCTAAATTCACCATTACATATCATTTCCATTACTTATCTACTTTGCAGTGTTAAACCCTCGTAGAGGTAGGAAACCAGTCTCCATGTTTGAAACCCATGATGTGGATAAATATTTAATATTTCTGTAAATCTCTCCCAACATTGGTAAAGTATTTCTCCCGACTCTTGTGTAAAAGTTATGATTCTCATCTTGAAGAAGTTTGTCTTGTGAGAGGGAAATAATTTTTTCTGAAATTACTCTTGTAAATCATCTCATGTTATGATGGATCCTGACCTAAAGTTATGCAGCCAAATTTTAGCTTTATCCTCTAAAAAAGAGAAAAAACTTGAGTCAAATTATATTCATGCTTCAGTTTTGATATGTGCAAGTATTATAGAGCACTTCGAATTCCCTTAAGCGCTGATAAGTATTTTTTGAATCTAGGCCATGGAATGTGGGTAAAAGTTGGATGACACCAGATTTAAAATTGAAACGCGATGCATATAGGGGTAAATAATGCAAGAGAGAGATCATGTCATAGTGGGATTCATTAATTCTGTGAGTGTCATAGCATGATTAAGATCGCCATGCCGAGACTCAAGTTCCACCTTATCAATTGGATTTTCATCGCAGCCAGACGAGCTTTCTTTTTTATTCTCGACCATATGGGTTTTCATTTCGGTTCTCAGCCATTTTGACTGACGATGAAGTTGATGGAGACTCTCTATTTAATCTATCGCTAGATCGAGACCAATGTCTCATACAACCTAAATACAGACTATATGTAAGAATTTAAATATGCAAATACAATACTTATAAAAAGAAAAAATAATAAACAAGTGAAAAAAAAAAGAAAGTTAAAATAAATTACATAAGAAAAAAACAAATGTGGTTATTAGATCCTAAAAACGTCATCTGATTCTTGTCAATTCACATCTCAATTGAATTTATCGTTCAGCTATTTTAATTTCTTGAATTAGGTTCTCAAAAAATATAATGCAAGGGTCTCTAGATGGGGAAGGTTCAAGAAATTCTTTGGCAAAATGTAAGCTCCATTTTAATTGAGTTTTTTTGTCTTCTGTAACCTTGAAGAATCAAGTACATGATTTGTGTGTATATGTTATGTCTCGGTTCAGAATTCATTTAGGATCAATAAGAATTTTTTTGGATCTACACAAAAAACAAATAAGTAAAAGAATGAGATGCAGAAAATGTAAAAAAATTTTAAAAATAAAAATAACTGAAAAAATAAAAGGATTTTAAATTATTATTCTATCTACTAAATTATATTCCCCGACAACGGCATAAAAAACACTCATAAAGTGGTTCATTACTCCCAAATAAAAAATGTCAAACAATAAATAACCTGGTAAGTCCGGGTCGATCCACAGGGAATAGATTTAGTAAAATACAATAACAATTCGAGTAACAAAATAAAAAGGCTGAATGAAGCAGAGTTGAACAAACTTCAAAATCTATGAGTGGATGATTTTCTTTCAAAATTGATTTGTATTTACTTATGATTGATCAAGACTTACCTTTAAATGCTTTAAGGCGTTAGCCAAATTGATTTTCAGTTATTTCATAAGTAAGAAAGTCTTGAGAAATTTTAAGATTTAAAAGCTCATGTATATATGATTTTGGAGGTATGGGGGAAAAACCCACCTCAATTCTAACTTATGGAATTGACAGACAGAGAACATGTGCACACATAGTTCAGGACTAGGGATGATTGATGCCTCTGTATCCTAATTCAGGGCTAGGGGACGGCGATACGTAACGCCCCTAGACCCTAGTTTTTTGGTCAGGTAGTAGCATGGATCAGTACTCATGGCTCTAGTTCGGTGGCTTAGGGGACGACGATACGTAACACCCCTATGCGTCAGGTTTCTACAGTTCCAGAAATTTTATGCAGAAAATATTTCAGAAACAGTTTTCTCAAGTTTAAAGGAAAATAATTAGTCTTCAAACAAAGGATTTCAGAAATGTTTTGAAGTTAAGATGATTTTACACAGTTATAATAATATAGTTTCTTTGATTTTGTAGTTCCACTCACTAGGTTCCATAGGACTCACCCCCCCACTTCCCAGTTCTTATGCAGGGTCCATCTTTTGGTGCTCCACGTGTAACTTTTGGATACTCAGTTCGAGGACAAGAGTTATGCTGCAGTCACTAGTTATGAGGTCCATCATTCCAGATCTATGGTCACATAGAATGTAGTTTTCTGGGATTTCATTTTGTTGTATGATAGACATATGATGATGATGTGTATATGATAAATACTTTCAAATATGTATATATATCATGTGTTGGATAATTATGACCCATAGCATCATTATTTATATAGAACATGGTGTTGTTGTACAAATTAACTATGTGATAAAGGAAATTGCTCTTTTATCATTTGTAATTGGATTACCTGGATATATAAATGATAAAAGTCCATATGATTAATACCGGATTAATAAGATATGGGACAATATTAATCCACTAAGGTTTAATCATTAAATATCCCTAGTCGTAGTATTATCGAGACTGGACATCGATAATGCGGAATAGGCTAGTATTACACTTGTGCTTGTTATGGAAGCGTAACGACATAGTTCTCATATATTTGGGTATTGGATATTCATGCAAGTGTAATAGGAGGTTCTGTTTAACGATGGTACGGAAATAGTTTCGCTCTGGATAGACCCATCGGAATCACATTGGTAGTATGACTATGTTTCTATGGGAATCCGAATCAGGGTAGGTGTATTTGGTCTTAACTTGAGACTTGCATCGCTAATACGTGCGACAATCAATATATTTTGGTTTTGGTCGTCCGGGACTTTAACAGGTTCTGTGTATGCCTCCTCTGGGTATACTGAGAATCGTAGTGTATTGGGTGTGATGTCAAGATGGAAGTATCACTTCAGTCATATGGAGATGATGATCATGCAGAGATACAGAACTGTTACTCTATAGTGCTATAGCCATCGGGAAAGTATGACTAGGTCATGAATTTCCGATAATAAATAGACTAGTTGCTAGTGATCCGATATATGCTTCGTACGGGGTAGACACAACTCCAGCCCCAGGCCTAACATGTGACATCTGAAACTAGATCGTAATACACAATACTATGTATACTACGCCTGTCAAAGATCTTGTATTCCTTAAAAGAATATTTCTGGAGAATTGGTAGGCACGGTGCTTTGCTAGAAGCCAACCATGTCTTGTAAATCGATAAGAATGTGGTATCGGGTACGCACATATTCGGATAGTCCGATGATCGTATTTACTGCCAACATATCCATTGATCTATTGGGTCGCCTCCCAAAGATTCACCGATGACATTTGACTCGAACAGAATTAATCTGGGATTAATTATGAGAGAGAAAATTAATCTGGGATTAATCACGGTAATAACTAATCTGGGAATTAATTATCTGAGAAAAAATTAATTTGGGATTAATTGCGTCGAGAATTTATCTGGGATTAAATTCGTCGAGAAGAGAGAACAAGATTAATTTGGAATTAATCGGCAAAGTAAATTTAATAGTGAAATTGGATTTTACAATTTAATTTATTTAACTGCGCTAAAATAATATATTGGATATATTAAATGAAATTAGATTTCAAAGTGAAATTAAAATTGGATTTTAATTCGGGCGAAAGAATTAATTTAGAATTAATTCACAAACAACTTTCGTAATAATTTTGCTAGACATTATTATTTAATTAAATTGGATTTAATTAAGTCGCAACGGTGAATTTTTGAATTTTAATAATTGGATATGTTAAATAGCATGATAGAAATATTGAATGTTGATTTAATTGGATTGAAATCAAATTGAATGATTTTTGTTGCTATTGACGTGGGTATATGCATGTTATAGAATTGATTTTGCCCCAATTTTGTGTTGGACATGAATTTTGGAATTATGCATGATTAATTAGATTAATTGATGTTTTGGAAACATTAGGTTAATTAATTAATTATGGTGATTGCACTTTAATTGAATTAATATATAATTTGGAATGATATATTAATTTACTTTGTTGTATTTGGGCTAATGGGCTTGGTTGGGCCAAATTTCGGTCTTGGATCATATTTGGGCCTAAACCATTTCCATAAAGTCCAAAATATGACATTGGGCCTTTAAATAATTTAATTGGGCCTAATGGGCCAAAATTGATTTTATGGCAATATGGTGATTCCTAATTGGGCCTTGGCATCTTGGATTTGATCCATGTTGGCCAAAGCCCATGCCTAAGGAATTACTTGAAAGCACATTGGACTTTAATTGAATAGTATTGGATACTAATTGGGCCTTTGAGACCCGTTAAAATTGGATTTGGAATCCAAGTCTAAAAGGCACTATTGAAAGTGTAATTATTTAATTTGGAATTAAATATGAATTAGTATTGGATATAATTTAAATTGGATTTAAAATTATAGTTCGATATAATTCAAGAATACTTACTTTGAGTATTTATTCTTAAACGAGTTTGACTCGCGCAAATCAAATCGTTGTTTGAACATTGGATGGTCATTAATCAAAGATTAATTAATTGGATTAGATTGATTGATAACATGCTTTGTGTGAATACTTGGATGTATTGTATGGATAATGTATATCGGATGGATATTAGAAGGGTGAGGGCAATTTTGGAAATTATTGTATGTATGGTACTTATTTATTAAATTGGACCTGCGTGTCCAGCCTATTATCTCTATTCTCTTTGTATTTCTCTTTTCACCAATTCCCCTCAATGTAAATGATGTTTCTTTAGAAGTATTATGTACTTGGGTAGAAGTTTGTGCTAGCGGGAAAGAGAAAAGGAAGAGATTTGTTCTAGGAACAATTTGTTATATATCCATCCGCATATCATTATTAAATTTTATCGCGCCTTATTATGTTTTTAGAATGCATGTTTAAGGGTGTATGATGAGACCTAATCAAAGATAATAAATTGGTTGTCAATTTACGCGAAAAACCCTCATTCAATATTAAGCGTTTTTCCTTCCATTGAGTGGTTCTCTCTCAAGATCCAAGATTGGCATTGGTTTGTTGGCTAAAGTCAAGACCTTTGTCCATCGCGGATGTGTTTGAACCGCGTAAGCTTTGTTCCATATCGTATGTCTTTGGCGGTTGTGACTTGTTGGCCAAAGTCAAGGTCACTTCTTGTTCATCGACTTCGATTACGAAGCTTTCCAACTGTCAATGGGTCACGCTTAACTGGAATCAATAAGTTTGTTGAGCCAAATCCAAGGCTTAGTTGATTCAGAGGAAACAGGTTAGGAAATATATTGGATACATTTACATATATTGGATATATGTTTTGGACTAGGAGGTCCATCTACTGGATCTAGGAATTGGATGAGATCCAATTGATCTTAGAGATCTACCTAGTTAAGTTTTATACAGCTTGTAGGCCAATGTCAAGGTTGTGTGTTATTTAACGGGATCCTAGCCCACTAGGAAACTAGGTTTCCTGAGTACTCCACAGAGGGTTAGAGGCTCGCCGAAAAATAGTGGGAGACAATTATTAAATTTGCAATTTCGTTTAGATACTTGCCAATACGCGCTCATTTTATTTTTTCGTCATTAGTTATATATAAATATATTAGTTGGACTAATATTCAATTGTTATTTTAATTGAACAGTTGGACTGTATTCAAACTACTTCATTTGTAGTTTGTTATATAGTTGAACTATAGTAATCAATACATTTGAAAGTAACCAATCAAATTGTAGTTAATTATATAGTTATACTATAGTAATCATTACATTAGATTGTACCTGAAATCGTTGATTGGATAGTTGGACTATAGCAATCAATGTGACTTGAAAGATTAGCGTCAAAGTACATAATCGTGGGTGAAAATATCTTTAACGGCTTTAATTTTCTAGATTGGGAAAAGAATCTCATGATAGTCCTGGGAGCTGAGAAGTTACTCTATTGGATAAAGAAACCTCTTGGGCCTGAGCCCGGAGTTGAGCAAATAGTATAGCATGAGCTTAGGAAGACACATCGTGATGATAACTTTAGTGCTCAATCCGTTATGCTTGCCGCAATGACTCCTTAATTTCGTCGTCAGAACTAAGGATTAGATCCTTATACCATGATATTGAAATTAAAGGATCTTCATAGATCTAACCTTAGATCTTAGAAGTACGAATTGCAAAAGAAGCTCTTACGCTCGCGTATGTCAGATGGTACATTTGTCGAGCACTAGGTGTCGCAGATGATTGCTGACATCGAACAGCTATGTTAGCTGGGAATTACCTATGAGGCCGGGACTTCCATAGATTTGATCTTACAGTCTCTGCCTGAATGCTGGGGCGGGTTCATGATGAACCAAGAGATAACTCTTGGAGAGTTAATGGCTATGCTCAAGGTGGTAGAGTCAAAACTTCTAAAAGGCAAAAAGTGCAAGGCGCATCTTACTTCGACATTCCAGAAGCCCAAGGCTTGGCCGAAGACTTCTAGGGATGTGAAAAAAAAGGGCAAGGCTAAATCGTCACAGTCTTCTGGGGAGACAAATGACATATCCCAAGATGTCTGCCTAAACTGTGGCAAACGGGGTCACTGGAAACGTGAATGTTGTATGGACAAGGCATACATGAAGGAATTGAAGGCGGGGCAAGGCTCCGGCTTCAGGTATGTTTATTATAAACATATCCACTACCAGTTTTAAAATTGGATTTTGATACTGGATGTGGAAAATACATATGTACTGATGTGAGGGATCTGCTGATTAGCAGGAGACTGGCTTCAAATGAGATCGACCTACGAGTCAGAAACGAGACGAGAGTCACTGTTTTGGCCATGGGAGCCTAAGTTTGGAACTACCATAGGGGCATGTACTTAAATTAGGAGACTATTATAATGTACCTAGTTTGACTAAGAACATTATCTCTGTATCTAGTTTAACCCGTTTTGGGTATACCTTTATGTTCCGAAACACCAGGTGTTTTATCTATAAAGATGATATTGAGATATACACATTAGATGTGAATAACAATATTTATATTTTGAATATAAATGAATCTCAAACATATAAAATGACAAACAAAAAGGCTCAAACTGAGTAAATCAAATGAGACTTATTTATGGCATTGTTGTCTGTGACACATTAACAAGACTTGTATATCCACAATTTCGAAGAGTGGATACTAGGACGGAATTGATCCTAATTCAAATGATGTATGCGAATCTTATTTATTAGGCAAAGTGCCTAAAATACCTTTTACATGGTAAAGGTGCACGTGCCACCAATCTGTTAGCCCTCGTTCACAGTGACGTAAGTGGGCCCATGTCTAGCTAGGCTAGAGGTGGATATGAATATTTTATAACCTTTACGGATGTGGCATCGTGTTATGGTTATGTGTATCTTATGAAACACAAGTCAGAAACTTTTGAGAAATTGAAAGAATTTCGACACGAAGTAAGAAAACAGACCGATAATAGTATTAAAACATTGCGGTAGGACCGTGGTGAAGAATACTTAAGCAATAAGTTTCAAGATTACTTGAAAGAGTATAGTATTCTTTCACAGTGGACTCCTCCCGGAACACCTCAATTGAGCGGTGTGTCCGAACGGAGAAACCGAACTTTGTTGGACATAGTAAGGTTAATGATGAGTCACTCTGAGCTACCAATTTCCTTCTGAGGATACATATTAAATAGTGCAATACTTATTTTGAATAAAGGTACCGTCAAAATCTGTTAGACAGACTTCATATTAGATATGAACATGAAAGAAACCAGATTTCTCATTCCTGAAGATTTGGGAATGCTGGGCATATGTTTGGATGATACCAAACTACAACCCAAATTGGATAAGTGCCTTTTTGTAATTGGTTATCCTAGGGAAACCAAAATATAGTACTTATACAACTCACAAGAGAACAATATAATGGTTGCTCTCCATGCGGTTTTCCTCGAAAAGGAATTCCTAAATGCAGTGGTAAGTGGGATGAAAGTAGAACTCGATGAAAATCGAAGTGATACTATTCCAGACACTAATCCCTTACGGAACATGAACAGTTCATCAGGGATGAAACTGTCCACAATCTTCAAATACACAAGAACCGCGTATGTCGGAGAGAGTGAGAAAACAACCTGGGAGGTATGGGTTTCTGATCTCACCTCATGTAGATATTAATCTTATTGAGGAAGATGGACTGACTACGTATGAGGAAGTGATACAAGGTATCGACTCCATTTATGGATTGAAGCAAGCATTGCGTTCTTGGAACCATCGTTTTGATGTAATCATAATGGTATATGATTTAATTCAAAACGAAGATTATTCTTGTGTATATAAGAGGGTTAGTGGGAGCGCACTGACATTCATTATCCTTATATTGATGATGTATTGCTTATCGGCAATAATATTCACATACTATAATCGGTGAAAGCTTGACTTTCATAAAATTCTCCATGAAAAACCTGGGAGAAGCAGGCTTTATTCTAGGAATAAAGATCTACTATGATAGATCTAGAAAGCTGCTGACACTCTCCCAGATTTTGTACCTTATGACATGTACGTGACCTAATGTCTCATATGCTTTGAGTATATGTAGACGTAATTAGGCCGATCCAGGTGATGGTACATGGATTGAAGTAAAGAACATCATTGAGTATCTTGGATGAACTAAGGATGCTTTATGAGAATATGGGGAAATGAAAACTTGAGGTGACTGGGTCTACCGCTGCTAGTTTCCAAACCAAGAAAGACGATTGTAAGTCACAATAAGGGTACATATTTAGTTTGAATAGCGGAACAGTGAGCTGGAAATCTTCCAAGCAATATATTGTTGCCGATTAAATAATAAAAGCAGAATATTGATGAAGCTGAGGCAGCAAAAGAAGCACTTTGGATCTATATAATCCTAATTAGATTAGGAGTAGTTCTGTTAGCAGCTGAGCTGGGCTACAGCACAGGCTAAGGAATCGCGGTCTCATCAATGATCCAAGTATGTACTTCGACTAATTCATCTGATTCGTGAGATCGTACATCGTGGCGATGTGATGATTGAATAAATCGCATCAGATGATAACCTTGCAAATCCACTGACGAAAGCTATTTCTCAGCAGAAGTTTGAGCAACCCGTACATAGTTCAGGTGTTGGACACTTGAGTGATTGGCAATAAGCCAAATGGGAGATTGTTGGATAATTATGACCAATAGCATCACTATTTGTACAAAACATGGTGTTGTTGTACAAATTACCTATGTTACAAAGGAAATTGCTTTTTTATCATTTGTAATTGGATTATCTGGATATATAAATGATAAAATTCCATATGATTATTACCGGATTAATAAGATATGAGACAGTATTAACCCACTAGGGTTTAATCATTAAATATCTCTAGTCTTAGTATTATCGAGACTGGACATCGATAATGCGGAATAGGCTAGTATTACACTTGTGCGTGTTATGGAATCATAACAGCATAGTTCTCATATATTTGGATATATTAAATGAAATTAGATTTCAAAGCGAAATTAAAATTGGATTTTAATTCGGGCAAAAGAATTAATTTAGAATTAATTCGCAAGCGACTTTCGTAATAATTTTGCTAGGCATTATTATTTAATTAAATTTTATTTAATTAAGTCGCAACGGAAAATTCGTTTAATTCGGAATTAAACGAACCCGGGCCCAAGCAAAGTTGCGTGTTGGATTGTCCGACTTAAATTTGGAATTTGAAGTGGGGCTCACCAACTTACATTAATGTGTTTGACACTTGATGGAATTTGGTAATTGGTTGAGTAAAAGCTTGTGATTGCTTTTTCTACACTCAAACCAAATCCTACACACCAACCTAATATATAAAGCCAAGTCAAACTTTGGAAGTGTTAGCTTGTTACTATTCACATCATCTTCTCTCTTCTTCCTTAGAAAAACTGAGAGCTTCATTTCTCTCTAATGGAGTTTTGTTGCAAAATTCTTGTAACCTAACACTTTAAGAAGTCAAAGGAAGGTGATAGGGAGACTCACCCATGAGTTTGGAACAACTAAGAGGGCTTGGAGCTTCCATCATCCAAGAAAACGTTTTGAACTCAACCGATCAATGTATGTCCTCCGCAACTTATTTTTGATTTTATTCACACACGAATCACGCTTAGAGATCCCGTGGCATGTATAGGACACTAACATCATGATCATGCATTCGTGCTAATTCTTAGATTGCATGTGTAGCAATTTATAAGATTGCGTAGTATTATGGTAAAAATAAGTTTTCTATGGTATAGGTCAGTGGCTTAGGCAACTGTGAAATCTTTTGTCGGTCGGTAACATTCCCATATCGAGAATACTAGGCTGGGAGATCAACTCTTGATATTTCAAATATAGAGAAATCTTACTTTTTATAATATATAAATTATCATTATTACTCAGTTAATTAACTTTAGGAATTAATTATGCCAAAACATATAAAACCAACCACATATGTGGTGATAACATTTGTCTATAACAAGTCCATTTAGGTACTCAATTATGCCAAATATATAAAACCAGCCATAAAGGCGGTAACAAAGTTTGTTAATAATGAGTCCACATTTAAATTACTCTCTAATATAATTTGAGATAATGTATTAATTGTGAAAACCAAGATGAGATTGTCTACAACAAATCAAGACATCCACAAATAAAAGAGAAGATTAAGTATTAGTCTTCAATTAAAATTCATATATTATAATATAAGTCAGATTAATTTATTTTCTCATATTAAGAGGTTCACTCTTTACCCCAACGGAATGAAATTAGCTAGTTATGCTTTGAATAAATACACAAAATTTTATTACTAAAAGAAAAAAAAAATTATAATAAAGCATGAAAAATATAACACACAAAACACTTCTTTCAAGTTCTTCAAGAGAGAAAATGAAAGAAGCATCATGAAAATGAGATGTGAACATCTCTATTTATAGTAGAAGTGTTAATCTCTCAATTATGAATAACAACTTTCCAAATCAAATACAAATGATAAACTTTTACTAATTTATTTTTTCCTTTTTGACTTTTTTTTTAATTTTTGTTGATCATTTTGTAAACATTTGCCACAATCCACCAAAAGGTGGATTGTGATATTTCAACTTTTATTTCTTTTTATTTATTTTGTTTGTTTTATAATAATTAAAATTACATGCAACACATATTGTCTTCCTCACCAATTTTGACATTGAAAATCTCAGAACTAGAAATTGTATAGAGCAAAGTTATAGATATTTTAGTTTTCCTTCATCTGAAACTTGAATCGCCTCAATCCAATATCAGAGTAAACAGTTATGGCCAAAATATAAAAATTACACAAAGTTGGAGTTTCCGAAATTGTACACTGTTAGAACGCCCTTTCAAGTTTCTGGCCTCCAAAATCCAAATTTCAGTTCTATTTTTATAGTTATGCACCTTAAGTATTATTTCACCTAAATAAGAAATTAAAAATATATAAAATATAGATTTAATTATTATTTCACAATAAAAATAGAAGTGATATTTCACCTAAATAAATCTATTTTTCTAGTTATGCACCTAAAGTATTATTCCACCTAAATAAGAAATAAAAATCACAATAAAAATATATAAAACATAGATTTAATTATTATTTCACAAATGTGCTAAATTAAGGGGATTAATGAAACTAAAAGTGTAAAATGATTACTTTCTCTTTATTAAATGTACATTTTTTTAGTGTTCATCTGTAATGGGATTGGAATTGTTAATCGATATGAGCATAAGAAATGTATCCATTAAAGGTGACTGACAATTAGTGGTTCATCAAGTAGTGGGTTCCTTTAAGTGTTAGGGATATGCCCTATACCCAACTTGTGGATGGGCTATATGTACATGTATTTGTAATATTTTCATTAATTAATAAAATGACAATCTTTATTATACGTGTCTTACATAACTTATATGAATCATCAAACACTGTAATAAAGCCCTTGGAGTAATAAGATGATGGCTTCCACGCCTTATGAGAATCATTACTCTCAAACGTTCCTAGTCATAGTTATGTGAATAATCTGGTTGTTCACAAAGTGGAGAGACTAGCATGATGATATGATCCGCCCTTAAGTGGGGTAGCCGATCTCATAGGCTACTAGCGGAGATCCGTCCGCTTGGTGTATCACATGGATGCATGAGTTGCTCATGTCCATCGAACTGACCGCCGAAAGTTTTCACATGGAGTGTTTATCCCATGTGTCTGTGAGAACTTTCATGTATCGATTATATGACTAGTCCTTAGACTTGAAGTCTTTACAATCTTATGTGTGGATCAAATAACTTTGACATTCTTCTTCCCCGGTTCAAAAGTTCCGGTCATAAGGGTATGATTGGGTCATTTGTTGAAACACATGAAGTTTGTAAAGATACAACAGAGAATCACCACTCTCTCGGATAATATTTTCTTATAAGAGTAGTATTCTAGTTCGCGGGTTGATATGTGTGATCAGTGCTTGAGACTGTGGCCGCAGTGGAAGAATCATGTGAGATTCTTGGGTTAGCACGATTCATGACACTATCAACATCATACCGTTGACCATATGGGTAGACACTTTCCGTACCCTAGATCAATAGGTGGGGATACAGTGAGGCGAGGACCGTATCATATGTAAATCGCATACAGAATGGGTATATATATTTCCTTCTCTTTTGGGGGGCCTTGGCATGTTGCTAGATTCAACCTTGGTCATTGAAATCGAACGACCATCTGATCAGAGGATAATTTATGTTCGATTAAATTATCACGATTCATTTCATGTCCAACTTGAGGGGAACCCAAAAGTTCACACACAACAAAGTCGAAATCAATGGTTAACAGTGCACAATACAAATTTAACAGCACATGTGATTACTGTAGGAATTGTTCATAAATGGTTCAATATGTTTAATTATTGAACAGATCATTTATGAGGTTCCATAGTGGCTTATGGATTGGTGAATGACGATAGGGGCACTTTGGGAATTGGAATAAATAAATAAAATGTGAATAGTAATATGAATAGTAATTTTTTTATTTGTTATTTGTTTTGAATTCCAATTCGGCCCAAACTCTTATTAGGGTTTCATAATCTCATTAAAACACTAAATTAAGATCCAATGGCTAAGATTAAATTAGCTTTTATCCCACATCGGATTCTTAATTAATTTTGTTGTCTTTGGAGCACCTATATAAACCCAAAGAATTCCTTACAAATTTTTTCACCAAACCTTTCATATATTGGGTTTATATAAGTGAGCAACTCTAAAGTTTAAGAGTAAGCCACTGATTTTGAGGATCCTTAAGTCTAATTGACTAGAGGAACCTCGAGTTAAAAGTTTTGAGGTATTTGTCTAGGCTAGCACCAATGGCAAAATATATGTGCACTCAAGGCGTAGTCTTGCCGTTGAGTTTTGGCTTTGGTGTGTGCACATTTGGAGGCCACACACTTGGGTGGCTCTTTGGAACGTGGAAGAGCTTGTTGAGTTCGAGAAAAGCATGTAGATTGGAGGGAGGACTGGAGGAGTCTTCGGTTCAAGTAAGTCTTTTTCTTTCTTTATTTTAATTAGAGTTCTTATGATAGTTAGCATGTTTAGGTTTATGTTCTTTGCATTTTTTATGAGTTTTTATGCTTAGAATATATAGTAACATGCCTAGGCTTGTAGAATAATCAAAACAAATGGGTCTTGGGCAAATGGATAGCGGCATCATAATTTTATTTTTTCTTGATTTTCCGCTGCGCACTCGCGGCCGCTTCCCAACATTAAGTGCTAAAGCCAGTCAGTTTTGGCATTATTAGAAATTACTCAGGAACTGCTAGACAAGTTTGATCAGGTAGAGATTCAGCACATTCCCAGGTCAAACAACAAAATAGAAAATAAATTAGCTCAAGTAGCTTCATGATATAAGGAGATGCAAAATGTCATGCAGGGTGTAATATGAAAGACTAGGCTTATTAAATCTACACTACAAAGACGGAAATAAGAAATAAACATCTCAAGTGTAGAGGATAAAGATATAAATGATTGGAGGAAATATATCAAGGAATTCTTGAGAAATCACAACGGTAAGATAAATAAAAAATTAAACATGTCTTTCATGAATTTCTTGTTAATGGATGATGTATTGTACAAAAAAACACCAAGATGGTGTATTATTAAATTATGTTGGACTATCATAAGCCAAAATAATTTTGGCTGAAGTCCACGAAGGAATTTGTGGAGCCTATCAAGTTGGGGTCAGGATGTGATGGCTAATCATACCAAATGGTTATTATTGGCCAAAAATAGGCGAGGCATGTACTGCTTATGCAAAGGGATGCTTAGCATGTCAGAGACACAGGACGATACAAAGAGCGCCAACAAGTGAAATGTCTTATATTATAAAGCCATGGTCATTTAGAGGATGGATGATTAATCTGATTAGCAAACTTCACCCTCCATCGGCCAGAAGATATACATTTGTCACTGTCGCCACTGATTTCTTCACTAAGTGGATGAAATCCTTTCTTTTAGTAGAAATTTCACAAGAAAAAATCATTGTTTCCATTAAAGACTATATCATTCATAGATTTGAGATTCCCCAAAAGTTAATAGTAGATCATTGGACTTTAATAAGTGAGGATAGAGTTAAGAAATTTTTGAACGAATTTGAGATTCAATTGGTAAATTATATGCCATATTATGCTTAGTCAAATGGTCAACTGGAATCGTCCAGCAAAATGATGAAAGATATAATTAGAAAAATGATTGCTGATAATGCAAGACACTGGAATGAATGTTTAAGCCAAATTTTATGGGCTTATAGGATATCGCCTTGAACAAGCACTAAGATCACCCAATTTCAGGAAAGAGCTAGGCTTATAGGAATGTGCTTCTGGCCCTGCATTTAACGATGAAAACGTCATAGCTACTGATCCATTAGCCCAGCTCTTTCCTCTTACATATGATATTCCAATTTCTGAACCATTACCTATCTCCCCTCTTTGCCGAGCTAATGCTATTCGCACTTGGCCTAAGCCAAATTTTATCTTCAATGACTGGTTTCAGTGCATGAAGGCATATGGTGAAACCAAAAACCTTACAGATCAATTTGGCATTTTGCCTCTCATTAAACTTTCTCTTCTTATTCGTTCTTTTGATGTTCTTTATTTCTAGTCTCTTTTTTTTCTAGTCTTTTGAGTACAACACTTACATCTATTCACTCGGTCATATGACCATCATATAAAATATACTCCCTAGAGTGTGATGCAATATGTAAACAAAATTTATTTTAATATCTGAATGATGCAGTTTTCATTTATCAAAATGTTTGTTTTAAATTCGTATATTATAAATTATCATGAATGCCTTTAGTTACTTATGTACTTTCAGACTTGGTGTATGAGTATCATATACAAGAGGATTTAAGTCTGAAATTAGTAATCCTAAATAATCTGTATAGAACAAAAAAATGGATACTATGTTTGTGGTTTATCTATTGCTGAGGTCCATTCCATAATTGTATAATGACCTTGATTCATGATCGTTCATGTGATGATATGGGAATGAAAACATCTTATATGGTGAGATCATATAGGACTGGACCAAGATATAAATGAATTTCTTTTAATATCCGTTAAATAAAGAAATCCATATCATTATGATAGATGATCATATATGGATTGATTTGAATCCTTAGTGTATTATGAAATCATGTATGACAAGGTATGTCTTTTGATTTATAAGGGTGAGTTTGGTGTAGAATTCCCGTTTAATAACTATGTACTTTGAGGACATGGTTTTTTGTGTGGCTGGGGACGTTTTACATAGATATGGAGTCCATTCCTTATTGTAAGAAGTAGATGAGTATCTTCCTCAAGGGTTGATTCTGTACTTGAACAATTAGAGCGCTCGAATCTTTCCATTATGAATAGAAAAATAATATTCATAATAGTTTGAATTATTGTTGGTTGGATCATCATGATACTTATTACAAAAAAATTATTAGATAAGTATAATGTACAATATGACCTGAATCTAATTATTAGATACTCTTTGAGGGTTAATTATATATAGTAATTATATCGATAGATATCGTCGTAATTCGGTTTATGTAAAATATTTGTAGTGAAGAAAGTACAACTTTAGGTTTTTAATGGAATAACTTAAAGTTAATAATTCAGAATATTTGATTAAAGAGTTTCAATTAATATCCCAGGATTATCGGAGTGACATACTCACAAAGTTCTTTACTCCCAAGTATAAGAGTGTCGAAGTAATAAAATAACCTGGTAAGTACGAGGTTGATCCACATGGAATAGATTTAGTAAAATAAAATAGTTATTTGAGTGAAAAGAAAAAGCTGAATTGTTTGAAGTGATGAGTAATTTTAAATTGAATTGCAATAATAAATAATAATGCTGGGGCTAGAGGATCCACTCTTAATATTTCAAATATAGAGATATCTTACTTTTTATAATATATAAATTGTCATTATTACTTAGTGAATTTACTTCAAGAATTACCTCTATTTTTGCCTTGTCAACCTCAATACCTTTAGATGACACAAACAGACCCAAAATAATTCCTAAATTAGTCATGAAATGATATTTTTCCCAATTTAACAGAAGTCATTTTTCTTCACTTCTTTTCAAAATATTTTCCAAATTATTCAAGCAATTATCAAATGAGTTCCCAAAAATAGTTATATCATCCATAAAGACCTCTAATAAATTATCAACCATGTCACTAAATATGCATAACATGCATCATTGGAATGTTGCTGGTGTATTACAAAGTCCAAAAGGCATTTTCCTAAATGCAAATGTTCCAAAGGGACATGTGAATATGGTTTTTTCCTGGTCTTTTAAAGCAATCGGAATTTGATAATAACCTGAGTAATCATTAAGAAATCAATAGTATGGATGTCCTGCTACTATTTCTAAAATTTTGTCAATAAATATTAAAGGAAAATGATCTTTTCTAGTGGCGTCATTTAGATTTCTTTAATCAATGCACATACGCCAACTAGATGGGATTCGAGTTGGAATTGATTCTCCTTTATCATTTTTTATTACAGTTATTCTAGACTTTTAGGCATAAATTTTGTAGGACTTACCCACTTACTATCAGAGATAGGGTAGATAATGTTATATCAAGAAGTTTAAGACTTCCTTTTTTACGACTTCTTTCATGTGAGAGTTTAATCTTCTTTGGGGTTGATGATATGTCTAACATTATCTTCTAAATATATTAAGTGTGTGCAGATCGAAGGATTAATGCTTTTATATCTTTTAAGTCCATCCAATTGCCAGTTTATGTTCTCTCAACATATTTAATAACTTACCTTCTTGATTGCTTGTGAGAGAATAAGAAATTACCACAGGGTAAAATTTTTCATCTACAAAAAATGCATACTTCAATCATTCTGGTAGAGTCTTTAATTCCAATTTGTGTGCTTCCTCATGTTCTTCTTTTTCCAGTGTTCCTAGTTCCTCAAAATTTTATTTCTCTCCATCGTCTTCCAATACTTGTGTAGAATCAAGTAAAAATTATTAGGAATATCTTAATCTAATTGCGTACTTAATTCAAGAAAATTCGCTGTATAAATTTCCATATGATCAGATAAACTACTCTGAATAGGTTCATCCAAAATTGGCTAAATTAGTTCCATGCTATTGTCCTCATCGCATGGTTGTTTGCACATGTTAAAAACATTAAGCTCCAACGTTATATTGCCAAAAGACAAATTCATGATTCCATTCATGCAATTAATTAAAACAATAGCTGTTGCTAAAAATGGACGACCAAGTATTACAGGAATTGGCTTATAATTGTCTGCTACAGGTTGTGTTTCCAAGACAATAAAATCCACTGGATATATGAATTTATCGACTTGTAATAACACGTCTTCCATAATTCCTTTCGGTACTTGACTGATCTATCGAAAAGTAAAAGAAGAATCAAACTTGGTTTTAACTCGCCAATATTAAGTTGTTGGTAAACCGAAAATGGAAGCAAATTGACACTGGCTCCAAGATCAAACAAATCATGTTCAATTTTTTGATTTCCAGTAATACATGAAATAGTTTGACAACCAGAGTATTTGTATTTTAATGCATTATTGGTTGAGATAATAGAGCTTACTTGTTCAACTAGAAAAAAAAAATTTCTTACCTGATGTTTCTTTTAACGGTGCACAAGTCTTTCAGAAATTTGGCCTAAGATGGTATCTGTTGAATGACTTCTAACAAAGGAATATTGACCTTTACCTATTTGAATATTTCATATATCTCCAGGGAATAGTTCAATTTCTTTGTTTTTAATGCTTGAGGAAATTGAGGTGCATGAGAAAATTATTATCATTAATGATTGGTAATTGTTCATCAACCTCTTCCTTACCCTGTGAATTTGATCTATTTTCAGCTTCGCGAGATTCGAGAATAGGTCTTCGGATGACCTTATCACTGCTAAGAGTAATAACATATTTACCTTGGTCTATGTGTTGACTACCAGAATTACCCTCGTGAGGGTTTTGATGACTCTTGGGGTTTGCATGTGGTTGTGCATGAAACTTTCATTTCTCATTAATAGTCAATGCATATGTGATTTTTGAGAAAGTATCTTTCAGATCAATCAATGTTTGTAAATTTTGGTTATTGATGGCTTCATGTTTCTCAATGAATGCATACTAGGTATCCTCAAGGGTTTTCCTAGGTGGTGGGACATATGGTGTATAGTTATGGGAATTTTGGAAATTCTGGTGTACCTGGAGAGGTTGTTGCGATGGTTGTGCTTGGTTATCATTCATCTAATTGAATTTTGGATTGTTTCTCCAACCAGAATTATAGTTTTGGGGGTATGGGTTTGAATTTGGTCTCTTGAAGGTGTTTATGGAACTGACTTGGTCATGGAGACATTCTTACAGGGCTAGCAAGGTTTGGAAAACTTGTGTGACATGTTCATTTGAATGAAAGATTTTACATGTGACTTCTTGAATTGACTTGACATGATCACTCTTCCTCATTTCTAATGCCTCAACGTTTTTAGCTAGAGATGTTTTTTTACCAGAAAGGTCATGGTCTTCCATAAGGTTAAACATACCTCTACCAAATGATTGTGGTTTTACAGACGACTCATAAGTGCCAACTGTGTCCCATTTTTGTGAATTCTCTGCTATGTGTTCTAGGTAATTTATTGTATTTCGGGATTTTTGTCCCTAAATTCACCATTTCACATCATTTCCACTACTTGTCTATCTTGGGGTGTTAAACCCTCGTAGAAGTAAGAAACCAGTCTCCATGTTTCAAACCCGTGATATGGACAAATATTTAACATTTCTTTAAATCTCTCTCAATATTGGTAAATTTTTCCCCCGACTCTTGTGTGAAATTTATGATTCTCCTCTTAAAGGAGTTTATCTTGTGCAGACTATATGCTAAAATTTAAATATGCAAATTCAAAACATACTAAAAGAAAAAAAATACTAAGAAAGTGAAAAAAAGTAAAAATAAATGACAAAAGAAAAGAAAAAAAGAAAGAAAATACAAATGTGGTGATTAGATCTAAAAACATCATCTGATTCTTGTCAATTCAGATCTCAATTGAATTTTTCGTTCAGTTGTCTCAATTTCTCGAATCAGGTTCTCACAAAAAAATATGGAAGAATCTCTAGATGGAGATGGTTCAAGAAATTCTTTGGCAAAATACAAGTTCCATTTTAATTGAGTTTTCTGTCTCATGTAACCTTGAAGAATCAAATACAGAGTTTTTCTATATGTGGGATGTCTGGGTTTATGATTCATTTATGATTAATCAGGATATTTTGAATCTACACAAATGTAAAGAAGAAAAAAATGAGATGCAGAAAATACAACAAAAAAAGAAAAGAAATACAAAATAAAAAAAATAAAAAGAAAAAAAATACAAGGATGATAAATTATTATCATATCTACTAAATTATATTCCCCGACAACGGCGCCAAAAACTTGACACACTCACAAACTGGTTCTTTACTCTCATGTATAAGAGTTTCGAAGTAATAAAATAATCCGGTAAGTCCGAGGTCGATTCACATGGAATAGATTTAGTAAAATAACATAGTAATTTGAGTGAAAATAAAAAGCTTGATTGTTTGAAGTGATGAGTAATTTTAAATTGAATTGTAATAATAAATTATAATACTGGGGTTAGGGGATCTACTCTTAATATTTCAAATATAGAGAAATCTTGCTTTTATAATATATCAATTGTCATTATTACCCAATTAATTTACTTCACGAATTAATTATGCCAAAACATATAAAATCAGCCATAAAGGCGGTGATAACACATGTCTATAACAAGTCCAATTAAGTACTCAATTATGCCAAATAAATAAAACCAGCCATAAAGGCGGTAACAAAGTTTGTGAATAATTAATCCAGATTTAAATTAAATATTAGTCTTCATATTACAATTCATATATTATAATATACGTATTATTAATTTATATTCTCATATTTAGAGTTTCACCCTTTATCCCAGCAGGATGAAATTAACTACTAATGATTTGAATAAAAACTTGCATAATTTTATTACTAAAAGAAAAAAGATTACAAGAAAAATAAAACATACAAGACACTTCTTCCAAATTCGTCAAGAGAGAAAATGAATAAAGTATGAAGAAAATGAGAGGTGAGTACCTCTATTTATAGTAGAAGTGCCCATCCATCAATTATTAATTACAACTTTCTAAATGAAATCCAAACAATAAACTTTACTAATATATTTTTTTCCTTTTTTTTTCGGTTTTTTTTTTAATTTTTGTTAATCATTTTGTAAACATTTTTCACAAATGATTGTGACATTTCAACTTTTATTTTTTTATTTTTTATTTTTTACTTTATTTTCTAATAATTAAAATTACATGCAACACACATTGACTTCTTCACCAATTTCGACGTTGAAAACCCAAAACTAGAAAATCTTATAAAGAGCAAAGTTGTAGATACTTGAGTGGAAGATTGATTGGTGTTGAACAAAAAGGGGCTTGTTCGGGTATGATTTAGGTCTGATTTGGTTGCATAAAATCAGATCTAAAGAGCTTGAAAGTTACGAAACTGCAAAACAAAAGTTGTAGTGTAGGTTGCACGCGTAGCTGCTATTTTGGGTTAATTTTAGGGTCATTTCACGACTGTAAAATTCATCCAGGAGTGCCACGAGAGCCAATTTCGACACTCAGAAGACATCTAAAAAAGGCTTGGAAGACAAAACTATGAATTTATCCAGTTCTATAATTTGCACGAACTTCAGGCGTTGAAATTTACAATTTGTGAAAAGTCAGGAGTTGTCCAACATTTGATCAGATTCGATTCAGACACTCGATGAGGGGTAAAAAAAAATTCAATATCAATCCCGAGGCCAAAGTGAAAATTCTACTGCGCGAGGAGCTTTCCTATGAAGCGTTTGCGAGATCGACTCCTACATTTTGGCAACATAACCAGGTTGAAAAGTATTCTAACTTCTCTTTTTATTTTAATTATGGGATGTTTATGTGTTATTATTATTATTTTTTATATATGAGATACATGAAAAATATATTGTATGCCAATTTGTTTTTATCCAAGTGTAGCCTTTGCCATTGTCTTAGGTTCAACGAATCAAAGTTTTATCACTCCTATTTATAGACCAATATCTATCGGAGATGAAGACTTTGATGGGTTCTTTCACCCTTGAAGTTTTCTCCTCTTGTACATTCATCCATATTCTTTTTGAAAAATTATAGCCGATTGTTCGTACTAGGCTCTTTTCTTCTCCTTCTACCATTGTATATAGTAACATTTTATTTTCGTCTTCTAAGTCTCATTCGAGCAAAGCTTCTGGGTACAAGAGAACAGCCATCTCCAAGAAGTTTGATGCAACCCGTCAAAGCAGAAAGACATATTCTCCAAGTCTTCCCTCTCCTGGCTCTGACCCTGATGACGAGCCTTTGATGCACAGCCCTCGAGCTAAGGTCTGTATTTCTCTCTCCACTTTTTTTTCAAATTATTCTCCCTTTTACGTAGGTTCCTATAATAGAGGGGATTCCTACAGCTGAACCAGCCTGGGCTGTGACTACACCAACCTCCATCGTTCAACATCCATCAGAGGCTAAAAAGGCTACGAGTCCTGCTGTTAGGGTGGTCCCACAAGGTGCTTCACCTGATTTAGTACTAGCGAGTCGTGATCCTTTCATCGAAGTGATTCACCGGGATAATCCATTCTTTGACCACCATCTATTACATTCTCTCACCTCCATCGTTCAAGAACTTGATGAAAAACCTGAGAAAATTTATCATGAGTGGGTCGTCCCTCCTTTATTCCATAGATGGGGATTGATTGGTCTAGTGGTTTTTTTAGGGACGCGGCCGACATCTTGAGCTAGACCAAAATTAGGATCCTAGAGAGGGTTAGATCTCTTATGAACTCTGAGATGGTGTGGATGATGATTTTCGCCCGAGGTCTACAATCGAGAATTTATAGGTTGGGGACACTGGCGATCCTGTAAAATAAAGGTAGAATGAGCGAGAGTATTGCCCACCGGTGTGGTGGGTACCGTAGGCACTCCGACCCTCAAGTCAGTAGTGAAGACGAGTGGTAAATAAAGGAAGAACAAGGTCATAAGTTACCTTGACTTCTGTTTACTGCCATGAGGATAATAGCCGGTGTTTAGAGAGTAAGAAGCTTAAAAAGCTCGAGTATAAAAGCTAAGACTTCCCCTTGAATGCTATGAATTATGTTGCTATTTATAGGGTCAGTGTCACCACCTTTTGAGTTGGCTTTGCAGCTATAATTTAGCAAAGATGGACCCATAACGTGTCTAATAATTAAAGCTTTTGGTGAGTAGAGAGTATCACCACGTGGAGTATGTGTAATTGTTAACAAATGGGGGTTACAGTAGTTGAAAGATTAAGATGGAAATTTGAGACGTGTCTTGGGCTTTCGGGTCTTTAAGGCCGGATTACTATCTTGGGCTTTATCTATCCACATATGCGAAGTAAAAAGATGATTTTACCTTTTAGCCCAAATTTGGCCCGTACAGATGGTTAGGCAAATTTATGCAACATTTATTGTTGTTGATATATTTGATTCCTCTTATTCCATTGATTCTTCAATAGATTTTTCTGAGGTTGATGAACCTGACCACCTATAGTATGATCTCGAACCTTCTTCGCCTAGAAGCTACTCAGCCTACCTAATACGATTCATTTCCTTTTCAACACATCCTCCCTCGAGTCTTCCAGTTTTTATCGCATCTGAGGTAGAAATTACTCAATCTTCTCTATAAGTCAGACAACCCCCAGCTCCAACATCCACCACCATTACTTATGTGACTCCATCAGCTGACGAGCCACCATCGTCCATTTCTTCTCTTGAGGCTTTAAGTTCTACTTTCCCATTTCTTTTATACACGGACATTATGTTAGGATTCTTACTTCTTGTTTTACCTTGCAGGATCTTGATTCCATCCTTCAATCTATTAAGGATGCTTTTACTAATTGGGATCGCCTCAAGTCCACTCCTCTCACTCTGCCTGGAAATTCAACGAGTACAAGTTCAGATTCGAAGGCCTTGAGGGAAGTGCTTAACTAGTACTCGACATTCACGAGTTTAGACATTGCCAAGCATTTAACGACAAACTTGGCGAAGCAAGACATGGTTTTGGCAGAATTTTTGCCAAGCTTCTATCTTCCTGATCCTGCCGATCCATTTGTAAAATTAAATTTTCTTCAAGATCTCAAGTGAAAATTCGGGGTTATCCTAAGTTCTGACCCTATGCGGAATTACAGACAATAAGCAGGACAAGTCCTGTTACTGCTACTATGGAATTGCAACAGGCAATTAACAAATCAACCAACTAAAATAATAAGCTGCAAATGTGAAAACAATAACAATAATTAAGCAGCAAATATAATCAATCACACACAAAATCAACACAATGATTTTGGTGACGAAGTGGAAAACTCTTCCGAGTAAAAAACCACTCCGGGTATAGGCTACCACCCGAATCCACTATATAGAGAAAAACTTACAGCGATGGTCAAGACCTATGGTGGCAACTCCACCGACTCAAGTACCTCAATACTGCAAGAACTCAAGGCAACTCCTCAAGCCCGCGACCCACGTTTTCTTCTTCAGAACCTCTGAAGTCTCTGAGTAGATGTATCACACCTCTGAACGCCGGAACTCCGACTACCAAAACTCCTCCTATAGAACTCTAAAGGATTAGGGATTTTGGGTTAAGTTGTGTTGAAGGTTTATCAAAGAATGGATTTCACCATTAACAAGAAGACATAAGATTCAAAGAGTCTTCAAGGTGAAATCAAAGAGAGTTGAAAGCTTTGAGAGTATTTGGCTCAAGAGAAATATGCTTCAACTCATGAGAATGGCGGCTAAGAGTTATATTTATAGGTAGGGTGAAAACCTAGGGTTTTGCAGGCCAAAAACGCGTTCAGATCGCAGTCGCGTTCGAACGCTTACTAGAACGCTACAACGAACGCGCCCTTTCTGTGAAGACTCGTTCGAACGTCAATCGAACGCACAACGAACGTGACTCTCTGGAATGATCTCGTTCGAACCCAACAAGAACGTGACTCGAACGTTTGCTCTCTGGAATTCCCGTTCGAACCCAATAAAGAACGTGCCACTAACGCCAACTGTTCGAACACTGCAACGAACGCACCACGAACGTATGTCTGATGCACAGCAGCCAAAAACCAGTCCAATTGCACAAAGATCTTCAAGAAAGATTACAACTCAATTGAACTTGTTTTGTCACGGACACATGCCAATAAAAATGGAACTAACAATCTCCCCCTTTGGCATTCCGTGACAAAAACTACCTAATACAAAGACTACGGTAATAGACCCAAAAAGAAAATAGTCAACTGTCAACCATCAAAACAGTGACTTATTACAAATGGACTCGATCTAACACCTACAAAGTAGTCTTGAAATTAATGCCACCGCAGCAACATACTGCTACCTGAAAACATCCACAGAAACAACATATACCGTGAAAAGCATTGGGATAATCAAATAGAACATAAAGCAGGTAAAAATCTCATACATGTACAAGTAGAATCCTTCTCCCCCCCCTTAATCTTAACTCCCCTTAAAACGGAGATATCTAAAGGATATTCTACTAATCCCTCCTAGTATTAAGGCTCTCCCCCTTAATATTACTACTCTCCCCCTTTTTGTCACGAAATGACAAAGGATAAAAGAAACAGGAAAAATAACAGGAGAACAGGAGAAACACATTAAGAGCATAAACAAACAGGAATTACTCCCCCTCACTAACAGGCACATAAGTTAGCAAAATAAAACACGGGAAGCAAAACAAACTCAGAAAGGTGCACAGGAAAGAAAAAAAAAGGTATGCAATAACATGAAGCACACACAGCACATACTGAGATAAATAAAAATCCTGTCAAAAACTGACTGAAACAGCATTTAAGCTGATACAATGATACCCAGTCAGTATTCAGCTGTTTATGACATGAAACATTATGCATCATTTTAAAAGTGGCTAAATACACACTTATGCATATGACATAAACACCAAAGCATATAAAGCACTTGCGTGAAAAATAAAGTGCACAACGAATCAAGGCTTAAGACCTTATTTTATGAGCTGGACACAGCCAAAGAAATCCATCTCTAAACAAACCAAGTCCACAAAATAGGTGTTCAAACCCAGCACCACTAGGACCTGAAAATAAGCAACATTGGTTGCATGCTATAATATTTACCCCAGAAATATCATGAGCTCATATTTAATAACTCTTTCGAGTGAAGGGTTTTTGCCCTTATCTTTTGAATTTGGCCATTTTGGCTCTTTTGCACTTGAGTCTCATTTTTCTTTTTAATATATTTCTTTTTACTTTTACAAGGGGATAGCAAGGTCATCTAGTCAAAGGTCACACTATTAAGCAAACAAAGGATAGAAGAGATTAGATTGCCATTCCAAAAACTCATACATGCGACCAAGCCTTGACAAAATAAAAACGTGTATGTGAAAGTGCAAGCACAAGATATACCAAAGGTTTTTATCACACACACTCATGCATATAGAGCATCAAGAAAAATAAAGCATATCATACATGCATAATCATATATCCTACATACCAGGATCACATGCATAAGCTTTTCATGCTCTAACAAGCCATAAAAATATTTTGGTCTTTTTCAAAATATATAATTTTTTTTTTTTTTTTTCAGTTTTAAAGCACAAAAAAATAAAGACACAAAACAGCTTGTAAAACATCCAATGATACGTGGAGTTGTATCCCGAGTGCAGATCATACTACCGTCCATTCGGAATCGGCTATGAAATTTATGTCCGGGTTTCCATCCTATATACCAAGGGATATATAACAAAAACAAGACACACACACACCCATATGCTGTGAAAACAAAATAAACGTGCAAAAACATAAAACACACGCACACACACATGCAATGGGAAAATAAAAGGCATCTTTTAAGCAGAGTTACACCGAAGTGCTCTCATCATGTCCATCAGGACACACAGAAGAAGATGGAAATTCATCTTGCTTCTCCACCCAAACTTTTCTAGAAACCTCTTCCACATGAGAATTCCCAGACAACAAAGCAAGTTTCTCACTCAAAAAATGAGCTTGTTTGGTTAGTGCAGAAACTTGAGACATTAGATTTGAAGAATCAAATCTAGGAGACACACTCTTAGGCCTCTCTTTTGTTTGTGCAATATGAAACACTTAGGCCTAATATGTCCAGCCTTGCCACAGTGGTGGCACACAGGCACAAACCTCGGACGAGAGCGAGGTTTACCCACAACACCTCTAGATCGAGGTTGGGTCACATACGAGGAATAAATGGAGGAATAACATGACTACACTCAACAGGTTTCTTGCCTAAGTCATGTTTAGCTGCTACAACAGCACAGCTTTGGAAGAAGAAGCCTTATCACAGTTAGGCTCAGAAATAATTCCTAACATACGGTCCACATTTTTATTCTCACTAGAAAATACAGACAATTGGGTTCTAGATCTTCAAGTTCAGTTTCTAATATTTGGACCATATTAATTAGACCTCTATTTCTCTCCTCCAGGTCATCTACCATCAAAAGGCTTTGCTCAAATTTGGCTTGAGCTTCATTCTTTTCTAGCTCAACAGCTTTCAGCCTTTTATTGACCTCTATGTTAGTCTTCTTAATAGCTAAACTCTCATTAAACAGTTCAACATAAGCTACCTGAAGACTTTCCTCATCTACAGACTCATCAAGAGAGACTTCTGAATCATCATCATTAACCACAATCTCTCTCTCATCAGTCACACTAGCAGTAAAGGCAATAAAATTTTTCTTGCCTTTAGGAGACTCATCAGGAATAACCACCTTCTGAATCACTAGGAGAGGCAGCCATGGCTTTCTTGCCTTTAGCTCTGAATATGTAGGGCACTCTGGTCGAATATGCCCATAGCCTTCACACTCATGGCATTGGACATCACGGGATCTACTACCCTACCCTATCCTCTCTAGACTCTTTTTGCTATGCCTACTCTCTCTAGGCATAACCTCCCTATCTCTATTACTGCTATGGCCACTTTTCTTAAGTTTAAGAAATTTCTTAAACTTCTTTGCAAACAAGGCCAAATCATGATCCTTGATGGTATCATCATCACTAAACGAATCATGCACAACTTCCTTAGCGATTTTCATCGCAAACGTTTTTGGCTCTCTAAAACCAGGAAGCTTTTTCTCATAAACCTGCAGCTTTCCTACGAGTTCATCTAAATTAAGCTGATCGAGGTCATTGCTTTCCTCGATGGCGGTGATTTTGGGTAGGAACTTATCAGGTAGGGATCTCAGGATTTTCCTAACTATCCTATTGGTAGGAATAGTCTCACCTAGGTTAAAACTAGAGTTAACATATCGTTAATCTCAGCATAAAATCATCAAAGGTCTCATCTTCTTTCATCTTGGCGACCTCAAACCTAGTAGCTAAATCCTGGAGTCTATTATTTTTAACAGACAATGTGCCCTCATGCACAGTCTGCAGGATGTCCCAAGCATCCTTGGCTATCTCACACATTGAGATTCTCCTAAACTCAGCAGAACAGACAGCACCATGTATGGCATTAACAGCTTGCTGTTCCTATTGCTAGCATCAAATTCGTCCTTGGTCCAGGTCAATTTGTCTTTAGGGGAAGTGACCCCATCAACAGTAACAACGGGAGGTTTCCACCCGTATTCAACAGTCATCCAGACCCTCTCATCTAAGGACTTAAGGAACGCTCTCATGCGAACCTTCCAATGCAAATATTCCGTGCCATCAAAAAATGGCGGACAATTTAAGGGTTGACTACGCTCCATAGCTAATGGGTCAAGGATCGAGTTCAGGCTCTGATACCAATGAAAATTCGGGGTTATCCTAAGTTCTGACCCTATGCGGAATTACAGACAATAAGCAGGACAAGTCCTGTTACTGCTACTATGGAATTGCAACAGGCAATTAACAAATCAACCAACTAAAATAATAAGCTGCAAATGTGAAACAATAACAATAATTAAAGCAGCAAATATAATCAATCACACAAAATTCAACACAATGATTTTGGTGACGAAGTGGAAAACTCTTCCGAGTAAAAAACCACTCCGGGTATAGGCTACCACCCGAATCCACTATATAGAGAAAAACTTACAGCGATGGTCAAGACCTATGGTGACAACTTCACCGACTCAAGTACCTCTCTAATACTGCAAGAACTCAAGGCAACTCCTCAAGCCCGCGACCCACGGTTTTCTTCAGAACCTCTGAAGTCTCTGAGTAGATTGTATCACCTCTGAACGCCGGAACTCCGACTACCAAAACTCCTCCTATAGAACTCTAAAGGATTAGGGATTTGGGTTAAGTTGTGTTGAAGGTTTATCAAAGAATGGATTTCACCATTAACAAAGAAGACATAAGATTCAAAGAGTCTTCAAGGTGAAATCAAAAGAGTTGAAAGCTTTGAGAGTATTTGGCTCAAGAGAAATATTCTTCAACTCATGAGAATGGCGGCTAAGAGTTATATTTATAGGTAGGGTGAAAACCTAGGGTTTTGCAGGCCAAAAACGCGTTCAGATCGCAGTCGCGTTCGAACGCTTACTAGAACGCTACACGAACGCGCCCTTTCTGTGAAGACTCGTTCGAACGTAAATCGAACGCACAACGAACGTGAACTCTCTGGAATGATCTCGTTCGAACCCAACAAGAACGAGACTCGAACATTTGCTCTCTGGAATTCCCGTTCGAACCCAATAAAGAACGTGCCACTAACTCCAACCGTTCGAACACTGCAACGAACGCACCACGAACGTATGTCTGATGCACAGCAGCCAGAAACCAGTCCAATTGCACAAAGATCTTCAAGAAAGATTACAACTCAATTGAACTTGTTTTGTCACGGACACATGCCAATAAAAATGGAACTAACATCAAGGATGAAGTCCAGTACCTCCTCTCACACTATTAGCAAATGCATAGCCAAATGGTGAACCTTCAATTCTCATTTGTGAGAAAGGATGACTTAGTCAGATCTGTTGCTGTAGAAGTAAAGTGGGGTTTACTTTATACCTATGATTAATGCCTGAATCCGTAGTTGCAAGCATGCCTTTATCTTTTATGTCATGTATTTTTTATTTACTGATTATGCATGATTCTATTGCAAGAGTGCCTTTGCCTTTTTTTCATTATTATTTGTTTATTACCTTATACATGATTTTTTTTATTGTCTTATCGCATAATGGTTATACTATTTACTACTTTGATTTTGAATGTGATTCTGGGAACCTGTACCCCGACGCATATTCGGCCAGACTTCCTTCAAGTCCGATTGGACATAAATTCTTTGTGTTTATATCCGTCCGGCCTCTCTGAGGCCAGGCCTATGTGAGACTTGCCTAGATTTATTTCATTATCATTTTTATCAATGTTGTAATAATGTAGAGACTTTTATCTGTTTTATTTACTGCTTTCGCTATTCATAATTTCACTATTGTGTGTTATGTAAATTGTTTTGCATGCTCTTATATTATAAGATATAAGGATACCTCTTTTAAGTGTAAATATATACTAGCATTAGTAAGGGACCATTCTGAACCCATACGAGTTTAAGGTCAAACCTTATGAGAGGTGTAATGTGGTCTTAAATCATTCCCAATATTTCATACTAGGTGGTGACTCCTTTATTACCCAATTAGTCCCCCCGTGGGGCTATCCGTACTATCTACGGGCTGCGACCCCCCAAGTGTAGTAGTTGCCGACATCATAAACATAGAGGTAATCCCTGCTTAGCTCCTACAGATGGTGACTCCACTGAGGATAGAGAATCGGTCCCAAAAAATACCTTGTAGTATTTATAACGAGATTGGGGAGAATTATGTCTTCATCTTTTGCATACCCGTTTTAACCCTACTGGCATTGCATGTTGAGAAATAACTTTCACTCAAGGCGATGGATTGGTATGTGATGATAACATTACCTATTGGTACGTACCCTTCGTATTAAGGTGTGTTCATTTAGTCGATTGAACCCTTGGTTGGGGAGACCTAGTTGTGAACAATCCATCATATCCTTAGGTTTAAAACATGTACGTTAACTTGGTTGATTTAACCCTTAGATGGGAGACCTAGTTGTTGACAACCCTTTTTCCAATAAGAGCCTAAGCCCTTTTAAGCGTACATGAAAAGCTCATAGTATTATCCTATAGAATCTTCATTTGTGCTTGTGTTTGGGCCTCCAGTCATTCAAAGTTGTTTGAACCTTTTGACGTGGAATGTAAATTTATTGGGCCTTTTTAACTATGGGCAAGTTTTCATTTCATGATAATTGGGCCAAAATCATTGAAATGAAAATGGGCCACCGTGTATGTAAACCTTGATGAACCTATAACTTTTAGTTATGATTCAAAAATGCTGAAACATGAGTATGATACCCATATTGGCTTTCATATAGAAATGGTATGCCTTTTTTTGTCCTTTACATATTCCTAAAATTCCTAATCACACCCAAAATAACCAAGATTGATAAGATTACAGTGCTATGAGGTTATATAAATGGACGACCTTTGTCATTTTATGATAGAACGGAACTAAAGTAACAAAAGTTTACCCTTTGTAGCATAAAAGAGAATGAACTTATGTACCGAATGTTGGTACATAAGTTAAGCCAAACCTATGACATATATGGACTTACAACGTGTGGAGGAGAAATAAGGTCGAAAATATATATACTGGTTGAGCATGCATTACATGCATTTCATGAATTGTATGCATACATGCATCACACTTATGCTTTATTTTGCAACCATGTAGTGGCATAGTGGGTTAACGAACAAGGTGGACTCGTCAAAAAGCAATTAGTAGATTCAGAATTGGCAAGCAGTGATAGCATGCGCAATGACAACGCCCGTGTGGATCCATTAGAGACAACAATAGATAAAATGGTGAAACAATTACAAAACTTAGCCAACACCATTACCAACCTTACAGTAATCCAAATGGCGCCTTAGACAGCGGGGGCCGAAACTAGTGATAGGAGGCAATAGGGGTCTGGACACAGAATAACCGAAGAAATCCCTGCTTTAGATGAAGATGACATGGCTGAATATGCCGCGAAGAAAATGGCCAAATCACATACTGAGGCCGACCTTCAAAAATTGGAGGAAAAACTGGAGACAATTGTCCAAAAGATGAAGGGGAAACATGAGGATTTTCTAGATTATAGTGCTATGGAGTTCAAAGAATGACTACTCTCTCAGTTCAGAATGCCTGAAATGACGAAGTTCAATGGGAACGGGGACTCGAAGGCACATCTCCGCCAATATGTGTCCTTGATGAGATCTATAGGTTTGTCCTAAAGTCAAGTGCAGAAGATGTTTGGGATGTCACTAGAAGGGGCACCAGTAGAATGGTATCACAACTTGCAGAGGAAAGTAAAGAAAGATTGGAGGGCACTGGCTGAGGATTTCTTAAATCAATATGTAACAGATATGAACATCGGCTTCTCACTTCGTGACTTGGAGAATTCCAAGCAGAGGCATGAAGAAAAATTCAAGGAGTATGTTGACCGC
Organism: Zanthoxylum bungeanum; assembly: GCA_019454045.1. Taxonomy (NCBI): domain Eukaryota; kingdom Viridiplantae; phylum Streptophyta; class Magnoliopsida; order Sapindales; family Rutaceae; genus Zanthoxylum; species Zanthoxylum bungeanum. Next base: position 46,193 of record SKCR01010057.1, read on the forward strand.
TAGAGAAGCCAGCTGTTGAAAATGCAGACAAGGCCATCGGAAAATGACCAAATTAAGATGTTCATCAAGAGCACCAAGCCCTCTATTTATGATATATTAAGGAGGATGTCCTCTATGATTTTAGACTTTAGGAAGAATGGTTGAAAATCCAAAGACAACTAAGGGGCCTTCTGGAGCCAAAGCTAGCCACGTAGAAATCATTGTTGTGAGGAATAGAAGATTTTCTAATTTTGGCAGGCCATTATCGAAAATAATTGAGAAGATGAGAAGGCAAGGCCTGCTACAATCCCATTACCTAATCCAATCCCACGCCACTTCAACTTTGACCAGTGTTTTCATTTCCACTAACAGAAGTGGCATGAAACTGATAACTATATAGGCCTCAAGCATAAAATATAAGACCTGATCAACAACCATAAAATCCAGAGCCTGAAAAAAGATAACCAAACACAAACAGAAACCGTTTACCAAACCACCATACAGTAGCACCTGTTGGTTTCTAAGGTGATCCCAAGATCAATATAAGCATATAAATAGAATGAATACGCAACTGTAAGACACAGATGTGGACGACGTTGTTATAGGCTCGCGGTCCCAGTTGGGAGTACGGAGTAGTCTGCGGGGGAACTAAACCGGAGAAATAACATGGAGTCGCCACCCGGTGTGAACCGGGAAAATTTTATTTAAGGCTGCACTCACCCCTCGCAAGGGAAGACCTCAAACCGTTGGGTTTGGAATAGTCCCTTACTTATGCCACTTGTAACGAAAAGATTTGTGCAATAATCTAACCAAGCCGAAGCAACATATATTACCAAGTGTACTCTAATCCTAAGTTCACATGCACGAAAATAAAGTTTACATCTAAATTTGCATAGAACCTATGTCTAAGTCTGCATGCTTAAAAATAAATCGGAGTAACAGCGAGCATACAATCTCATAAACATATCATATTAACCAATACGAAAGGAACATAAAAAAATAAGCATATATAATGAACGAGACAACAATTAAGTGCTTAATGTAAAGAGACAACTAAAGAGGCAATTAAGTGCAACATGAAAAGAGGCAACTAAAGATGTAACTGTACATTAGAGTAAATGTGCCATGATGCGATGCAAAATAAGATAGCTAATAAGAGTGAAGGGAAAAAGATGCAATATATACCCTATATAGGACTTCAAGTGTCCGATTAAACATATCTCGCGTTCAATCGAACGTAGTTTGTCCGGCGCGACAAAACTTCGTGCAAATATAGCCCTTAGGCTTTTCTAATCCCTCAAAATGGAGGACCTTTAATCCAACTTGATTTTCCCATGCGCAATGCAACATAATGCATGATTATGCAAGGAAATGTCATAAAGCAAATTGCGGAATAAAGGGCGCGGCAAAGTATCGTCATAAAGGTAGCCTCTGAGGCTTTCCTTTTCTCAGATGGAGAACCTTTAGACCAATCATACTAAGCCCATGCGTAATGTAATATGATGCATGATTATGCAAGAAGATGTCATACATAAAGCAAACAACGAAATAACAAAAGGCGCGGCAAAATGTTGTCGTAAAGGTAGTCTTTTAGGCATTTCTTCTCTCAAATGGAGAGCCTTTAGACCAACATACTAAGCTCATGCGCATAATATCACAATGCATATAAAGTAAAGACAACATTATAGAACTTCGTATATTTGATTAAACATATATCACATTCAACCAAACACACTTTGTCCGACGTGGCAAAGTATTGTCGTAAAGGTAGTCTTTTAGACTTTTTCTTCCCTCAAATAGAGAACCTTTAGACCAATCATACTAAGCCCATGTGCATCATAATGCATAAAAGTAAAGACAACAATATAGGACTTCGTATATTTGATTAAACATATACCACATTCAATCAAATACACTTTGTCCGGCGCGGCGAAGTATTATCGTAAAGGTAGTCCTTTAGACTTTTCTTCCCTTAAATAGATAACCTTTAGACCAACATACTAAGCCCATGCACATCATATCATCAATACACACACAAATAATCATACAGAAATTAAATGGCGGAATAAAAATGTGGATAATGAACAAACAAGATAACATAAATCGGAATATGTGCCGTTTGCTCAAGTGGTACGTGGAGTTGTATCCCAAGTACAGACCGCACTACCGTCCATTCGGATTCGGCTATGGAATTTATGTCTGGGTTTCCATCCTATATACCACAAGAGGTGACATAGTTTCTATTTATTCAAGGGCCACAACACACATCATTCCACAATACACACATTTTCCATTTATTCAAGGGCCACAACACACATTGTCCGTAATACTTATGCAAATAAAATTCAATGAACAATAAAAATACGAATGAAATAGATGTGAAAAGTTCCCTCAGGTCTAACCTTTTATGTCGACTCTCGGAAACGCGTTACAAGGCCGTCGGAAGGGCTAACACTCCGCAACTTTTCTGGTTCACTGGTCCATGTCTTTCCTCGCTGTTTCACTGCTCAAGCTACTATTTTCACTCCGTTTTACTGCTATTTTGCTGCTGTTTTTTTAGTCACTATTTTTGTTGTATTATGGGCTGTTTTTGTGGTTTTTAAATGGGTTATGGGGCTGCTGTTTTTGGTGGTTTAGGGGGCTGTTTGGGGGAGTGTTTCAATGGTGGTTTGTGCGGCAATGGAGATGGTGTTTTGGGTTGTGGTTTTGCGGAAATGGGAGGGGAATTTGGGGTGATGTTCTCGGCAATGTGAAGAGAAGAGAAGAGAATTTTTTATTGCTTCTTTCTTGGAGTTGGGCGTGAAGTCTAGGGCCTTGCAAGGGTTGGAATTGCTTTGTTTTTATAGGCAAAGGCGAGGGCTTCTCCTTGTTTTATTGCTCATGGCTGAGGGCAGTGTGGGTGTCACTGTGTGCGTGTACCTTTGTGGCGTGAGTGATCAAGTGGTCTGTGTGTGTGAAGATGCTTTGTGTGAAGGTGGCAGGTGGCGAGAGTGTTGAAGGTGGCTTGTTGAAGGTCTGTTTATTTTAGTGTTAATGGGCAGTGTGGTTTAGTTTTTATGGGATCAAGGCTGCTGTATGGGTTCCATTATTTTGCTTTTGTGTGACCTGTTTGTTGTTATGTGAGATTAAGGGGGGATGCGCTAGGGTTTGTGGCTTTAGAGGCGATTAGGGCTGTTGATGTCGGTGAGTGGCTGTTGTGTTCGTGTGAGTTGGTTGCCAAGATTAGGGTTTTAGTTTACTGGTTGTGAGTGAAGGGCTGAGCGTCTGCTGGCCGGGAGAGAGGGCAGTGAGGCCGGGAGAGAGGGCACCACACTTGTATAAGTATCAAATACTTAAATATATGAGAACTTTGTTGTTACGCTTCCATAACACGCACAAGTGCGATACTAGTCTATTACGCATTATCGATGTCCAGTCTCGATAATACTACGACTAGGGATATTTAATGATTAAACCATCGTGGATTGATACTGTCTCATATCATCTCAATCCGGAACTAATCATAAGGACTTTCATCATTCACACATTTAAGTAATCTAATTACGAAATGATAAAAAGAAATTTCCATTGCTACATAATTAATTTGTACAAAAACACAATGTCTTTTACAAATAGTGACGCTATGGGTCATAACTGTCTAACAATCTCCCACTTAGCCTATAGCCAGTCACTCAAGCATCTAATACCTGAAATACGTACATGTCGCTCAAACTTTTACTGAGGTATAACTTTCGTCAACGGATCTGCAATGTTGTCCTCTGATGCGACCTTCTCGATCTTCACATCGCCACGATGTATGATCTCACGAATCAGATGGAAACGACGAAGAACATGCTTGGATTGATGATGAGACAGCGGTTCCTTAGCCTGCGCTATAGCCCCGTTATTGTCACAATACAATGGAACGGGCTCAGCTGCTAACGGAACTACTCCTAATCCAATTAGGAATTTACGGATCCAAACTGCCTCTTTTGTTGCTTCAGCTGCAGCAATATACTCTGTTTCAGTTGTTGAATCGGCAACAGTCTCTTGCTTGGAAGATTTCCAGCTTACTGCTCCGTTGTTCAAACAAAATACGTACCCAGATTGTGACTTGAAGTCGTCTTTGTCAGTTTGGAAACTTGCATCGGTATACCCAGTTACCTCAAGTTCTCCATCTCCATAGATTAAGAAAGCATCCTTAGTTCATCTAAGATACTTAAGGATATTCTTAACCGCAATCCAGTGACCTTCACCTGGATCGGCCTGATAGCGACTACACATGCTCAAAGCATATGAGACATCAGGTCTTGTACATATCATGACATACATGATCGATCCGACTACCGAGGCGAACGGTATCCGACTCATGTTGTCTCTCTCATCTTGAGTTTTAGGACACATGTCCTTAGATAGAGTGATGCCATGTGACACTGGCAACAGTCTCCTCTTGGACTGATCCATGTTGAATCTCTTCAACACTTTGTCAATGTACGTGCTCTGGGAGAGTCCAAGCAGCTTTCTAGATCTATCCCGGTAGATCTTTATTCCCAGAATAAAGGTTGCTTCTCCCAGATCTTTCATGGAGAATTTTAATGAAAGCCAAGCTTTCACCGATGTTAACATGGGAATGTCATTGCAAATAAGCAATACATCGTCAACATAAAGAACAATGAAAGTCAGTGCACTCCCACTAACCTTCTTGTATACACAAGGATCATCTTCGTTTTGAACGAAATCATATTCTGTTATGATCTCATCAAAACATTGGTTCCAAGAAAGCGACGCTTGCTTCAGTCCATAAATGGACCAATTTAACTTGCAAACCTTGTTTGCATGTTTAGGCACGACAAAACCGTCAGGCTATTCCATATAAACATCCTCCAATAGGTTTCCGTTAAAGAAAGCGGTTTTGACGTCCATCTACCATATCTCGAAATCGAAATATGCAGCAATAGCAAGCATTATCCGAATGGATTTAATCATGGCAACGGGTGAGAAAGTTTCATCGTAATCGACACCATGTCGTTGATGATACCCCTTCGCTACAAGCCTAGCTTTGTACGTTTGTATGTTGCCATCCATGTCGGTCTTCTTCTTGAAGACCCATTTGCATCCAATAAGCTTTACACATTCTGGTGCATCAACCAGTGTCCAAACTTGGTTGGTGTACATGGAATCCATTTCGGACTTCATGTCAATTTGCCATAAACCGGAGTTGATACTTTGTATCGTTTCCTCATACGTAGCCGGCTCGTCTTCCTCAATAAGATTGATATCCACATGAGGTGAGATCAGAAACCCATACCACTCAGGTTGTTTTCTGACTCTCTCTGACCTACGTTGTCCTTGTGTAATCGAAGATTGTGGTACAGCTTCATCCCTGATGAACTGTCCATGTTCCGTTGAGGATTCTATGCCAGGAACAGTATCACTTCGATTTTCATCGAGTTCTACTTTCCTCCCACTTATCACTGTATTTAGGAATTCCTTCTCAAGGAAAACCGCATGTAGAGCAATAAAAACTTTGTTCTCTCGTGGGTGATAGAAGTAATATCCTTTGGTTTCCCTAGGATATCCCACAAAAAGGCATTTATCCGATTTGGGTTCAAGTTTGGTACCTTCCAAACATTTGATGTATGCCCAAAAACCTGATTCTTTCCTGTCCATATCTCATATGGAGTCTGTTGAACAGACTTTGACGGAACCTTATTCAAAATAAGTATTGCACTGTTTAATGCATATCCCCAGAAGGAAATAGGTAGTTCAATGCGACTCATCATGGACCTTACCATGTCTAACAAGGTTCGGTTTCTCCGTTCGGACACACTGTTTAAATGCGGTGTTCTGGGAGGAGTCCACTGTGAAAGAATATCATATTCTTTTAAGTAGTCAATAAACTCATTGCTCAAGTATTCGCCACCACGGTTCGACCGTAATGTCTTAATACTTTTACAGGTCTGTTTTTCAACTTCGTGTCGAAACTCTTTGAATTTCTCAAAAGTTTTCGACTTGTGTCTCATAAGATACACATAACCATAACGTGATCCATCATCCGTAAAGGTTACAAAGTATTCATATCCACCTCTAGCCTGGCTAGACATGGGCCCACAAACGTCACTATGAACAAGGGCTAACAGTTCGGTGGCGCGTACACGTTTACCGCTAAAAGGTGATTTAGGCATTTTGCCTAATAAGCAAGATTCGCAGACGTCATATGAATTTGGATCAAATCCGTCCAAGTACCCACTCTTCGAAAGTGTGGATATGCGAGTCTTGTTTATGTGTCCCAGACAACAATGCCACATATAAGTTTCATCTTTATGACTTACTTTAAGCCTTTTGTTTGTTACATTTTGAGATTGATTTATATTCAAAATATAAAAGACCATTATTTGCATCAGCTGTGCTAATTTCTATATCGTTTTTATACATAAAACACCCAGTGTTTCTAAATACAAAAGTGTACCCACATTGGGTTAACATAGATACAGAAATTATATTCCTAGTCAAACTAGGTATAAAATAACAGTTTGTAAGTTCAAGTACATGCCCCGAGGGCAGTTCTAAAACAAAAGTGTCAACGGCCAAAACGGCGATTGGAGTCTCATTTCCAACACGCATGTCAATCTCTCTTGACGCCAGTTTCCTGCTAATCCGCAGATCCTGCACATCAGTACAAATGTGAGTACCACAACCAGAATCAAAAATCCAATTTTTAAAACTAGAAGTAGTCATGTTTATTTCTATAACAAACATACCTGAGGCCGGTGCCTTGCCCGCCTTTATCTCCTTCTAGAGCGCCTTGTACTCGTGGCAGTCACGCTTCCAGTGACCCCCATTGTCGCATTGGAGGCATACATCCTGAGATTTGTCCATTGGCTTCCCAGAAGCCTTTGACGCTTTGTCCTTGCCCTCTTCTTATGCTTCTTTTTAACACCTCCAGTCGCCTTAGGCCCAGCCCTCGAAGTCCGAGATGTAGAAGCAAAGTGCGTCTCGCGCTTCTTGCCCTTAAAAAGTTCCTTTCCTGCCTCTCGCAGCGTAGACATCAGCTCTCCAAGAGTCTGCTTTTGGTTCATCATATTTTATTTCATGATGAACCCACTCCAAGTGTTGGGGAGAGACTGCAAGATCAAATCTATAGAGGTCTCTATCTCAAAGACAATCCCCATTTGTCCAAGCTGCTCGATATCGGCAATCATCTGTGTTACATGTTGTTCAACAGATGTACCCTCCGACATCCGAGCACGGAAGAGCTTCTTCTGTAACTCATATCTCTGCGATCTAAGATTAGATCGGTGTAGATCATTCAACTTCGCCAACATGTTATAGGGATCCAATCCCTTGTTCTGTCGGTGGAATTGCTGAGTCATAGCAGCAATCATGATAGATTGAGCAGTTTCGTTGTCATCACTATGTGTCTTCCAAAGATCTAGCTCGAGAAACTAATCAGATCTGGGCTTAGGCCCAAGAGGTCTCTCTATAGTATATAGCAGCCTCTCGGATCCAATGACTATCCTTATATTCATGTCCCAATCGGAAAAGTTAGTGCCGTTGAAGACATTATCGCCCATGATGATGTCCCGGACACTGTTCTTTCCAGTTATTTTAACTGCGATAATCTAATTATCCAATTAACAATGTAGGGTACAGTCCAACTGTTACAAGAAGAATAACATTATATTAGTCCAACTAATAAAATAATTTTAACGAAATAATTTGAAAGCGCGTAAAGCTAAGTACTTGAACGAAATTGAAAATTCAATACTAGCCTCCCACTATTTTTCGGCGAGCCTCTAACCCTCTGTGGAGTACTCGGGAAACCTAGTTTCCTAGTAGGCTAGGACCCCGTTAAATAACACACAACCTTGACTTTGGCCAACAAGCTGTATGATATTTAACTAGGTAGATCTCGAAGATCAATTGGATCTCATCCAATTCCTAGATCCGGTAGGTGGACCTCCAAGTCCGAAACATATATACAATATATATGCCTATATATCCAATATATTTTCCTAAACTTTTCCTCTGAATCAACTAAGCCTTGGCTTTGGCACAACAAGCTTAATGATTCCAGTTAAGCGGGACCCACTGATGTTGGAAAGCTTTGTAATCAATGTCGATGGATAAGAAGTGATCTTGACTTTGGCCAACAAATCACAACTTGGACAAGACACCGATATGGAACAAAGCTTTCATGATTCAAACACATCCGTAATTGACAAAGGTCTTGACTTTGGCCAATAAACCAGTGCCAATTTTGGATCTTGAGTAAGAATCACTCAGTGGAAGGAAAACGCTTAATATGTTTTGAGGGTTTTTCGCGTAAATTGGCAACCAATTTATTATCTTTGTTAGGTCTCATCATACACCCTTAAGCATGCATTCTAAAAGCATAATAAGGTGCGGAAAGTAAATTAATAACGATATGCGAATGTATATTTAACAACTTGTTCATAGAACAAATCACTCCATTTCCTCTTCCCGGCTAGCACTATTCTACTTCTACCCAATTACATAATACAATAATAGAAACCTCATTAACATTGAGGGGAATTAGGTGAGAAGAGAATATAAAGAATCAATAAAGAGAGAAGGCTGGACACGCAGGTCCAATTTATAAATTCTAAATTTACAACAATTTCTAAAATTGCCCTTTCCCTTCTAATATCCATCCGATATACGTTATTCATTCATCACATCCATGTATTCATTCAAGCATGTTATTCAATCAATCTAATCAAATTAATTAATCTTTGAATATAGTGATCATCCAATGTTCAAACAATGATTTGATTTGCGCGAGTCCACTCGTTTGTGAATAAGTAATCGAAGTACAAATTCTTGAATTATATCGAACTACTCTTTAAATCTAATTTAATTCGTATTCAATACTAATTCATTCATTTAATTCCAAATTAAATATCTACACCTTTTAATGCGCTTTAACGACTTAGATTCCAAATCTAATCTAAATGGGTCTCAAAGCCCAATTATCATCCAATGTTGTTTAATTAAAAGTCCAATGGGCTTTCAATTGATTTCATAAGGCATGGGCTTTGGTCAATATGGGTCAAACCCAAATACCAAGGCCCAAGTAAGGAATCACCCTTATTTGCCAAGAAACCAATTTTGGCCCATTAGACCCAATTAAACATTTAAAGCCCACTTGTTATATTTGGACTTAATGGAATGATTTAGGTCCAATATGGATCCAATCCATTTGGCCCAAACCTACTTGGCCCAACCAAGTCCATAAGGCCCAAATACAACAATTACAAGCCCAATTCAAAATCAAGGCCAATTAATCAAATTTTAAAATTCCAAATTTTATAATTCAATTAACCAAAGTGTAATACATCAATTAATTATCCAAATTAATATTTCGAAAATACAAATTTAATCAATTAATTATGTATTCATTTGTTCAACTTATGTCCAACATTTTTGAACCAAAAATTATCTCATTACATGCTCAATATGTCACGCCATTTGTGGGTATTTTATGTCCGATTTCGTTTTCAATCCGATTGAATTTTAAATAAACATTACCCAATTGTTTCAAGTCATCCAATGATCAAACAAACAAAAACTACCATGACATAAAAGGGGACCAAACTCTCGGCCAAGCCAAGATTAAGGGGAAAAATTGATCCAATTATTTTTTCATGAAATTGATCATAAATAACTCCAAGTCATCCATATACAAGCATGCTAAAACAAGTAATTTAGTCAAAACATGCTCAAAATCAATTTACCCAAATTTTACCCTAATCATTTTCATGCTTAAACCTTGCTCCATGATACCATTGTTGGTTTCTAGGGTGGTCCCAATATCAATATAAGCATATAAATAGAATGAATACGCAACGAAGAGTGGCGGAAACACACTTACATTGAACGACTTTGGATTTGATGATCAACAAAATTTTCTCCTTGCTCTTTGATGGATTCTGCCAAGGCTTGAATTTGTTGAAGATGTTCTACAAGCTCCAAGCTTCAAATGGATCCCAAGCTCTTAGTTCAGTTTCCCTAACACCTTGTATTGATTCATTGTTTGTGCTAGCAAAAGATGAAAGAAAAACAATCTTCCTTCACCTTTGGAGAGTCACGGCAATGGCTATAGATGGAGAGAGAGTTTTTTCTTTTTCTTTTTAATTTGTTTTCTAAAAACTTAATGAAAAACATTTACCAAAAATTGGTATAACCTTTCCAAAATGTCAAAGCCAATTTTGGCTCCAAAATGGCATTAAATGCCCACACCAACCCCTTTCATGAATAGTGACTGCATGTCACTCACCAAAAAGGTGATAAGACATCTATCACTAAAGTGACAAGTGATGTGACTCGCGATGTGACTTGCTGTCGCACTTGATTCAAAATCGGAGTGGCGTCGCAAACACATTCCGGGCTCGGTTTCGTTAATTCTGAATTAACGAGTTTTCCCTCGCGACGTAATTAAATAATTATGCCTAGGGAAATTACTATTCATGTCGCTAACGAATAAATTCTAAATCAATTCATTAGCTCGAATTAAAATCCAATTTTAATTCCGCGTCGAAATCCAATTTCGTATAATATATCGAATATATTATTTTATCGATTAATTCCAAATTAATCGTTCTCTCTCTTCAAATAGTACTTTATCCCAGATAAAGTCTCTCCGTTATTAATCCCAGATTAATAAAGTTCGAATCATACGTCATCGGTGAATCTTCGGGAAGCGACCCAAGAGATCCCTGGATATGTTGGCAGTAAATCCGGTCATCGGACTATCCGAACACGTACGTACCTTGTACTACGTTCTTACCAATTTACGAGACAAGGTTGGCTTCTAGCAAAGCGCCATGCCTACCCAATTCTCCAGAAATATTCTTAATGGAATATATGATCTATGTCAGGCGTAGTATACATAGTATTACGTATCTCGTGATCCAGTATCGGATGTCACATGCAAGGCCTGGGACTGGAACAGTGTCTGCCACGTACGAAGCATATATCGGATCACTAGCAACTAGTCTCTTTATTATCAAATAATCATGACCTAGTCATATTATCCCGACGGTTGCAACCTTTTAGAGAACCAGTTTTGTATCCATGCGTGACCATCATCTCCATATGACTGAAGTGATACTTCCGTCTTGACATCACACCCAATACACTACGATTCTCAATAAACCCAGAAGAGGTGTACACAGAGCCTGTTAAAGTCCTGGACGACCAAAACCAAAGCGTATTGATTGTCGCAAGTACTAACGATGCAAGTCTCATGTTAAGACCAAATACACCTACCCTGATACGGACTCCCATAGACACATAGTCATACTACCAATGGGATTATATGGGGTCTATCCAGAGCGAAGCTGTTTTCCGTACCATCGGTAAAACACAACCTCCCACCACACTTGCATAAGTATCCAATACTTAAATATATGAGAACTATGCTGTTACGCTTCCACAACACGCACAAATGCGATACTAGTCTATTACGCATTATCGATGTCCAGTCTCGATAATACTACGACTAGGGATATTTAATGATTAAACCGTCGTGGATTGATACTGTCTCATATCATCTCAATCCGGAACTAATCATAATGAATTTCATCATTCATAGATTTTAGTAATCTAATTACGAAATGATAAAAGGCAATTTCCATTGCTACATAATTAATTTGTACAAAAACACAATGTCTTTTACAAATAGTGACGCTATGAGTCATAACTGTCTAACAAAACCACCCAACTACGTGATCAACTCTAGCCTACCCAAACACCATGTCCTACAAACTTTCCATGATCAGGCATATATTATGGGAATTTTGGATAACAACGACAGTGAGACCGGTAAATGCAATAAGTTTTGGGATAATTTCTCCAGCGGTGATGAGGAATACGTCAAAGGCAAGACTATAAGTGGCAAACTTTACAACGATGCCCCCTATGAAATGGATAGAAGAGAATAAGAAAGGAAACAGAGAAGGAATAGAATGATAAGAAAAACATTGTGATCTAGCAACTTAAAAAGACTGGCACATAAATCAACATCAGGGAGTTGTTATGCTATTCACAATGACACGTGAGGGCTATGGTTAAGGCTCTTTGGAAAATAATGGTACCCACAAATGCAGATCTAACAGAAGTCATCGGATCTGGTAGCAAGAAGCCAAGAAAGTCATCACTTTTTCAAAAGAATAGCTCTCGATTGAGGGAAATAATCACAACATGCCTATATTCATCAAGGCGAAGGTTATGGGCAATAGAACTTCATGTGTAATGGTTGATGATGGCTCTTCTATCAATATTTTCCTACTAAAAATATTACCACGTCTCGGCATCCGAATGGAGGAATTTATCCCATCCAACATGACCATCAAATCATATGATGATAGTAAAATTGGAGTTTATGGCACTTTCACAACTATGGTTAAGGTGGGCTCTATTTAAGATTGGTCGAATTTACCATGTTGAACATCCTAGCTACATTTTATATACCTTTGGGAAGGCCATGGGTCTATAAATTGAGAGGAGTGCCATCAACCATATATGAAGTTATCAAGTTCCCTCATGGAGAAGAGATTTTCACAATTGGGGCTGAGGCATGCAACGTTGTGGCTACCTTAGAAGTTCAGTCGTTTACATGTTGGACAATTATGACCCATAAGATCACTATTTGTAAAAGACATGGTATTTTTTTGTACAAATTAACTATGTGACAAAGTAAATCGTTATTTTATCATTTTGTAATTTGATTACTTGGATATGTATAAATGATAAAATTCCTTATGATTAGTTCCAAATTAATAAGATATGAGACAGTATTAATCCACGAACGGTTTAATCATTAAATATACATAGTCATAGTATTATCAAGACTGGACATCGATAATGCGGAATAGACTAGTATTACACTTGTGCGCGTTATGGAAGCTTAACGGCATAGTTCTCATATATTTAAGTATTGGATACTTATGCAAGTGTGATAAGAGGTTCTGTTAGTCGTTGGATCGGGAAGAGCTTCGCTCTGGATAGACCCCTCCGAATCCTATAGGTAGTATGACTATGTGTCTATTGGAATCTGAATCGAGGTAGGTGTATGTGGTCTTAACCTGAGACTTGCATCGCTAATACTTGCGACAATCAATACGCTTTGGTTTTGGTCATCCGGAGCTTTAACAGGTTCTGTGTATGCCTCTTCTGGGCTTACTGAGAATCGTAGTGTATTGGATATGATATCAAGATGGGATTATCACTTCAGTCATATGGAGATGATGATCACGCAGGATACAGAACTAGTACTCTTAAATGCTACAGCTATCGGGATAGTATGACTAGGTCATGATTATCCGATTACAGAGACTAGTTGCTAGTGATCCAATATATGCTTCGTACGGGGTAGACATAATTCCAGCTCTAGGCCTAGCATGTGACATCCGATACTGGATCGTATTACGCAATACATTTATATACTATGCCTAATACAGATTATATATTCTTCGTTGAATATTTCTAGAGAATTGGGAGGCACGATACTTTACTAAAAGCCAACCATGTCTTTTAAATCGGTGAGAACGTGGTACGGACGTGTCAGATAGTCCGACAACCGTATTTACTACCAACATATCCAGGAATCTCTTGGGTCGCTTCCCAAAGATTCACCAATGACATTTGACTCGAACAAAATTAATCTAGGATTAATTATGAGAGAGAAAATTAATCTAGGATTAATTGCGGCAAGAATTTATCTGGGATAAAATTCATCAGGAAGAGAGAACGCGATTAATTTGGAATTAATCGATTAAATAATATATTGGATATATTAATTGAAATCGGATTTCAATGCGGAATTAAAATTGGATTTTAATTCGGGTGAACGAATTAATTTGGAATTAATTCATAAGCGACTTTCGTAATAATTTTGCTAGGCATTATTATTTAATTAAATTGGATTTAATTATGTCACAATGAAAAATTCGTTTAATCGAATTAAACGAATCCGATCCCAAAGTGTGTTGTATAAGCCAACTTGAATTTTGAATTTAAAGTGGTGGGACTCACTAACTTACATCACTAGTCATTAGTTGATGGAAGTGGTTGGATGCATTTAATGCATTATTTCTTCCAACACACTTAGTTTGTTTTTTTGAAAAGATGTACACAACTTTGGAAGTCAACTTTGGTATTAGGTTTTGGAAAACAAAATATCAAAAACTCTCTCTTCCTCCTCCCTTCAATATTGTTGTGAGCTCATCTTTCTTCCTTGGAAATTTTATTGCAAAATTTCAAGCATTGCTAGCACTTTGGGAGTCATTGAAGGTGATAGGGAAACTCACCATTGAGTTTGGAATTCATAACAAAGCTTGGAGCTTCCATACATCAAAGAAAGTTTTGAACTTGACATCCGCTCATTGTAAGTTAATTCTGTAACTTATCTTAATTTTATTCACACTAGAATCATGTTTAGGATCATTGGGATGTCTATGACACTAACATTACAAGGTTTCAAGTGAAGCCAATTTTTGAGAAATTGGTAGATTCTAAGGTGGCAAAGATCATAGAGAAAATGAATTATACGCCCACTACCAGACTAAGGACGAGAGGCCAAGGTGTTAGTTCACTGCTTAAATTCAAAGGGCAAACTACTAGAAGAGGGTTGGGATATTCCGAGGAGAAAACGAAGCCCAAGAAGAAATGGATGGGATTATATGACTACTTTGTGATAGAAGAGTACCAAATAGCTCCGGAACCGTGTGAAGTCAATGGCGTCACTATTCCAGGCTTCGAGATATTTACTGATATGATGAACTGGGAGAAGAATCCGACAAAGGGGGAAAATAACATAAAACTGAAAAAAAAAAAAAAAAGAATAATGGGAAGAGGAACTATCCCGACTGGAAGAACTGACATTAGAAGACCCCGAGCCTGCATAGTTGTAACCCATGAATCACGCAAATAATCTTCCAACACATTGCACTTCAGACATGGCTTACTCTGAGAGAAATGGTCGTCATATAGGCGATGTGTTGTGGGGATTCGAATGGAATCACGAGAGCATTTTTTAGAGCCAATTGATTTCTGAGACATCTAGAAGGCACAAGACCCCAAATGAGGTCAATGTATTGTTGTCTATGATGAATGGATGCATGGAGAATAAAAATAGATGAAATATGACAAGTTGTTGTGCTTGGCGTTTGAACGTTGTTCATCGACTATAGAATGTCAGAGATCCCAAATCGATAAAATGTCATGCACAAGACATGCAATTTCCATAATACCTATAATAAATAAACACGAGACACAAAAAGGAACAAAAAAACTTCCTACACACCTCATATTTGAAATCTCTAAAATAATATGCGTAAAATTGTAAAACAATATACCCAAAAAATTAGGAACAATGATGATGAATTGCCGATGAAATGGTGATGAACCTTAATTAGATGAAGAAGACGCACTAGAAATTTACTTGAATGAAGGGTGAAAATGAGGGGTGAAATGAATGAGTGTTGTTGGAGATAGAAAGAGAGGCGTGAGAATTGAAAGGATAATTTCGAACATAAATACTCAAGTCGCATCCGAAAGAATGTCGAACGTTTTTCGAACGCCAGGTGTTCTCAAAGAAACTTTCAAACGATAAAAAAAACGTAACTCGAATGAAACATTTCTAGAAAGAAACGTTCAAACGAGAAAATGAACGTAATAAGAATGAAAGATTCCTATAAAATCACCCAAACACTACTCAAGCAATGTACATAACCCAATGATACCAAGAGAGTAGTAGGAAGGTGAAACACGTCACCCACACTAATGCAATGGAGCATGAATGAGATGAATATTAATATAAAAGCATAGCTCGGTCTTGCTTGTAAAAAATTATGCTTAATAAGATGAAACTTAATGTCTGAAATAATGGATTGAATTAAGCACTAACACGAAGCCCGAACTTAAGAACTTACTGAACACACAAAGTGGTAGTCAAACCCAGCGTCACTAGGAGCAAAATAAATTATCTTGTTGACTCCCCCTGAAATTTGAGCTCATGTTCGTATAACTCTTTCGAGTGAAGGAGTTTTCCCTTATCTTTTGATGTTTTCACTAAAGCACATGAGTCTCTAAAGAATCACTTCATTTTTTTTAAATTTGCAAACTGAAGAGGTAGCACAAGGTCTTCTAGTCAAAGGTCATATGAAAATGAGGCCCTAATCAGGATAGTTATAGAATACCAATCCAAAACACCATACATGTGACCAAGTTTTATATAAGAACAAAAATAATATGTGATATATGTCAAGCACAAGGAACACTAAGATATTATAGACACCTCATATGCACACCCACTCATATGATGGAGAATCATTTAAAAATTTGCTAGACTGGGATCACAATGTTGGACAATTATGACCCATAGCATCACTATTTGTACAGATCATGGTGTTGTTGTACAAATTAACTATGTGACAAATGAGATTGCACTCTTATCATTTGTGATTAGATCACCTAGATGTATAAATGATGAGAGGTCCCTATGATTTGTTCCTGGACGGAGAATGATATGAGACAGTATCAGTCCACGAAGGATAAATCATTAAATATCCCTAGTCAGAGTATTATCGAGATTGGACATCGATAAATACGTAAAAGACTAGCATTACACTTGTGCGCGTTGTGAGGGCACAATGGCATAGTTCTCATATATTTGGGTATAGGATACTCATACAAGTGTAATAGGAGGTTGTGTTTCACCGATGGTACGGGAAACAGTTGCGCTCTGGATAAGACCCCCTCGGAATTCCATTGGTAGTATGACTATGTGTCTATGGAACTCCGAAATAAGGGTAGGTGTATTTGGTCTTAACCTGAGACTTGCACCGCTAATACTTGCGATAATCAATATACTTTGGTTGAGGTCGTCCATGGCTTTAACAGGTTTTGTGTACGCCAATACTGGGTATATTGAGAATCGTAGTGTGTTGGGTGTGATGTCAAGACGGAAGTGTCACTCCAGTCATATGAAGATGATGGTCACGTAGGATACGGGACTGGTTCTCTTAAATGCTACAGCTATCGGGATAAAATGACAAGGTCAGGTTTATCCGATTATAGAGACTAGTCACCAGACATCCAACATGTGCTTCGTACGGGGCAGACACAATTTCAGCCCCAGGCCTAGCACGTGATCATTCGATATTGGACAGAAATATGCAATACTGCGGTATACTACGCTTGATATAGATCCTTTATTCCTCTATCTGGGATAAAATATCATTTAAAGAGAGATAACTATTAATTTGGAATTAATCGATTAATTAATATATTTGATATATTAAACGAAATTGGATTTCGACGCGGAATTAAAATTAGATTTTAATTCGGGCGAACGAATTAATTTAGAATTAATTCGTTAGCGATGTGAATAGTGATTTCGCTAGGCGTAATCATTTAATTACAACGCAACGAAAAATTTATTAATTTGGAATTAGCGAATCCGAGCCCGAGATTATTTGCGAGCGCATTCGCATTTCGAATTCGAGTGCGGCACGTCAAATCAAGCGTCAAATCTCTAGTCGCATCAAGAGTCAAATCACAAGTCACTTTGAGTGATGTGACATGACAACTTTATGGATTGAGTGATGTGAGTGGTTGGGGCTTTAATGGTTTGACTTTTAAAAGCCAAATTCAAGTGAAATTCATTTGAAATTCAAATGTGTGTATATAATACACAAATTTGACAAACCAAAGACAACTCTCTCTTCTCTCTTTCTCTCATATCCTCACGCCCAATGGGCCAAAAACTGCTCTCTGTTTTCTTCAAAATACCGAGCAGTAGGGAAGCCAAGAGTGGGATTTTGTGGCAAAATCACAAGTGCTAGCACACTTACGAGACATGCGAAGGTGATAGGGAAGTCCACCCATGAGCCGGGAACCATTCGACGAAGCTTGGAGCTTGACGAATGACCCAAACGGAGGCCAAACCAGTGAGCAAAACTGCTCACTGCCGAACCACTGCAAGAGAAGAAAAATGATTTTTTTGTTGCCTCCGCGTCGCTCAACCGATCGATGTACGTATTCCGCAACTTCTTCGATGTGTATTCGCACTTGATTCATGCTTATTATTGATCTTGGGACCTTAATAGAGACCAACAATGGTATCAGAGCAAGGTTTGAGCATGAAATCAACTTAGGGTAAAATTTGGGTAAAAATGATTTGAGAATATTTGGATGAAATTGAATGTTTGAGTATGCTTAATTGATGATAACATGGTGTTATGCATTGTCAATTTGATGAATTTTGAATTGGACAATTTTTCCCCAATTGACTTAGCTTGGCCGAAAGTCACCATTGCCCTATTGTCTTGGAATTTTGATTTTTTAATTCATTGGATGAGTTAGAATCAATTAGGATGTTGATTTAATGTCGATTGTGGGATTAATTGGATTGAAACCAAATCGGATATAAAATCCCCTCCTTGGCCGAGACTTTGAGCATGTAAAATGGGTTTGATTTTAATCAAAATGTGTTGGACATGTGATGATGAAAATGAGCATGATTAATTGTGTATATTGATGTTTTAGAAATGTTAATTTGTGTAATTAATCATGTTATACACTTTGGTAATTAAATTGGGAAAATTGGATTTTGGAATTTAATTATTTGGGCCTTAAAATTGGATTTGGGCTTTAATGTTGTAATTGGGCTTGTTGGGCTTTGTTGTACAAAGTTGGGTTTAGGCAAAATTGGTTGGATCCAATTGGGCCCAAAACTGCATCCATAAAGCCCAAATGCGACTTAATGAACCTTTAAAGTTTAATTGGGCCTAATGGGCCAAGATTGATTTCTAGGCTTATGGGGTAACTCCCGGATTGGATTTTGGTTATTCGGTTTGACCCGAGTTGACCAAAAGTCCACGCCTCAAGAAATTAATTAAAAGCCCATTGGACTTTAATTAAATTAACGTTGGACCTTAATCGGGCTTTGAGACCCGTAACGATAAAATTTGGAATTTAAGTCGTAAAAGGTTTATTATTAAAATGTATTATTTAATTTGGAATTAAATAGCGAATTAGAATTAAATGCATATTGAATTGGATTTAATGATGTAGTTTAATTTAATTCGAGAATTCGTACTTTGAGTACTTATTCGCAAAACGAGTTTGACTCGCACAAAATTAAATCGTTGTTTGAATATTGGATGATCACTAATTATCAGATTAATTAATTTGATTAGATTGATTGATAACATGCTTGTGTGAATACATGGTTGCGATGCATGAATAATGTATATCGGATGTATATTAGATGGGTGGGATAATTTTAGAAATTGTTGTAATAAATTCGATTTATTAATTGGACTTGCGTGTCCAGCCTTATTACCTCTCTATTCTTTGTATTCTCTTCTCACCTATTCCCCTCAATGTAAATGAGGTTTCTTTAGAAGTGTAGTGTAACGGGTAGAAGCAAATACATGTGCTAGCGGGAGAGAGAAATGAGAGAGATTTGATCTAGGATCATTGTGTAAAGTATCCATCCGCATATCATTATTATTTTTCATATGCGCTTTATTATGTGTTTAGAATGCATGTTTAAGGGTGTATGATGATGAGACCTTAACAAAGATAATAAATTGGTTGCCAATTTGCACGCGAAAAACCCTCGCTAAATATTAAGCGTCTTTCCTTCCATTGAATGATTCTCACTCAAGATCCGAGACTGGCATTGGCTTGTTGGCCAAAGTCAAGGCCTTTGTCTGTCGAGGATGTGTTTGAATCACGAAGGCTTTGTTCCATATTGGTGTCTTGTCCAAGTTGTGGTTTGTTGGCCAAAGTCAAGACCACTTCTTGTCCATCGACATTGATTACGAAGCTTTCCATGGTCGATGGGTCGCGCTTAACTGGGATCACTAAGTTTGTTGTGCCAAAGCCAAGGCTTAGTTGATTCAGAGGAAAAAGATTAGGTAATACATTGGATGTATTGGCATATATAAGATATATATTTCGAACTTGGATGTCCCCCTACTGGATCTAGGAATTGGATTGGATCCAATCGATCTTAGAGATCTACCTAGTTAATTATCATACAATTTGTTGGCCAAAGTCAAGATTGTGTGATATTTAACGGGATCCTAGCCCACTAGGAAACGCGGTTTCCCGAGTACTCGACAGAAGGTTAGAGGATCGCCGAAAAATAGTGGGAGGCAAGAATTGAATTTGCAATACCCGTTCAATTACTCGCCATACGCGCTCAACAAATATCAATTCGTCAAAGATATTAAATGTTAGTTGGACTAATATTTAAATTGTTGTTTTAATAAATAGTTGGACTATATATT
The DNA here is from genome assembly GCA_019454045.1 of Zanthoxylum bungeanum. Taxonomy (NCBI): domain Eukaryota; kingdom Viridiplantae; phylum Streptophyta; class Magnoliopsida; order Sapindales; family Rutaceae; genus Zanthoxylum; species Zanthoxylum bungeanum. Next base: position 66,478 of record SKCR01010057.1, read on the forward strand.
TAAACTATTCATTTATAGTTGATTTTATAATTGGATTATAGTAATCAATATAATTGATTTTAATCTATTAAATTATAGTTGATTAAATAGTTGGACTATTGTAATCATTATAATAAATAGTACCTTAATCGTTGATTAAATAATTGGACTATTAAAATCAAGATAAAATTAAAAGATTGACGTTTAATACATAATCCTAGGGAAAATGTATTTAAATGGTTTAATTTTCAAATTGGGAATAGTTTCAGGATGGTCCTGGAAAATAATAAGTTATTTTATTTGATAAAATAATATATTATGCCTAAGCTCGGAGTTAAGCAAACAGTAGAGCATAATATTTGGAAGATTATGTGATGATAACTTTAGTGCTTAATCCATTAAGCTTGTCGCACTAGACTCCTTAATTTCTGAATCAGAACTAAGGATTAGATCCTTAAAGTATGATACTGAAATTGAAGGATCTTCATAAATCTATATTTAGATTTTAGAAGTACTAAAATTGCAATAGTAAACACTTGGAGAGTTAATGACTATTCTCAATGAGACAAAGTCAAAGTTTGCAATAAGGGAAGTAGCGCAAGGCGCACTTTATTTTGATATTCTAGAAGGCCAAGGTTTGGCCAAAGGCTTCTGGAGTGTTGAAACTGGCAAACGCAAAATCATTATAATCTTCTGGGAAGATAAATGACATATCCCAAAATGTCTGCCTAAATGTGGCAAACGGGATCACGGAAGCGTGACTGCCGTTTGAACAAAGCAGACATGAAGGAATTGAAGACGAGCAAGGCTCTGACTTCAAATATGATTGTCATAAATATGTTCACGACTAGTATTAAAATTGGATTTTAAATACTTAGTGTGGTACATATATATATATTGATGTTCAGAATCTGTTTTGAACAGGGTACTGACTTCAATAGAGATTTTATCTACGAATAGGAAACGGGACGAAAGTCGCTGTTTTAACCGTAGATACCTAAGTTTAGGGACTACCCTCGGGTGTGTACCTAAATTGGGAAACTGTTATAATGTAACTGGTTTGACTAGATACATTATCTTTATATCAATGTTTGACCCGTTGCGGGTGAACCTTTATATTTTAGAACACTAAAGTGTTTTATTATATAAATATGATATTGAGATATACACATTAGATGTGAATAACAGAATTTATATTTTGAATATAAATAAATCTCACACATATAACATGACAAACAAATAGCTCAAACTGATTTGATCAGGAAGAAATTAATTTGTGGCATTGTTGTCTGGGACACAATTAAACAAGACTCGTATATCCACACTTTTGAAGAGTGGATACTAGGACTAATTTGATTCCATTCAAATAAAGTCTACTAATCTAGTTTATTAGGCAAAGTGCCTAAAACATATTTACTTGGTAAAAGTGTAAAAGCCACATATCTGTTAGCCCTATTTCATAGTGAAGTAAGTGGGCCCATGTCTAGCTAGGCTAGCTGTGGATGTGAATATTTCGTGACCTTACGAATGTGGCATCGCGTTATGGTTATTTATTTCTTTTGAAGAACACAATCAGAAACTTTTAAAGTTTCGACACGAAATAGACAAACAGATCGGCTGAAGTATTAAACCGTCACGGTGAGACCGTAATGGAAAATACTTAAGCAATAAGTTTCAAGTATATATGAAAGAGTAAAGTATTCTTTCAAATGAGGACTCCTCCCGAAACACGTCAGTTTGACGGTGTGTCCGAACTGAGTAACCAAATTTTGTTGGACATGATAAGGTTAATCATGAGTCGCTCTGAGCTACCATTTCCTTCAACGGATAAGCATAAATAGTGCAAGAACTTATTTAGAATAAGGTTCCATAAAACTCTGTTTGACAGATATCATATTAGATATGAACGGGAAAGAAATTGGGTTTCACATTCCTGATAATTTGGGATGCTAGGCATATGTTTGGATGATACCAAACTAAAACCTAAATTGGATAAGTGCAAATTGTAGGTTATCCTAGGGATACCATAAGTATTGTACTTATAAAACTCACATGAGAACAATTAGATTGTTGCTCACCATGCGATTTTCCTAAGAGGAATACCGAAATGCAGTGGTAAGTGGGAGGATAGTAAAACTCGATGAAAATCGGAGTGATACTGTTCCAGGCACCGAATCCTAATGTAACACAAATAGTTCATCAGTGAAAAACATTCTTAGATACAAAGTTGTGACCGAGGTGTGAAAAACATTCATAGTTGTCATCAGTAGCTCAATATTTGAATATGAAATCTAAGCAACATCAGTCAGAGAAGGCATTTGATGATTGGATATAATTCAATAAAGAAATATTACTAGAAGATAATATGGTGGATAACTTGTATGAAAACGTTAGTTCGAGGTCTCGGATTGCCTCAGGCAGCGAAAGAATCATGTGTAAATGCATGATATACTGGGGTGATGATGTTGCATTTATAATGTGTAAATTTTATTCTCAACCTAGATTTAAGAACAGAAGAGGATGAGTTAAACACAAGAAGGTATGGTATAGGAAGATGTATTATTTCCTTTGACCCCAAGCTTGCAACGATTATACCCTTCAGCGGTAATAGTCGAGCACATAAGATGTCATAATGAGCATGAACAAGAAGAATATATTATGTGTCATCCATCTGACTCAAATGCATGAAAGAACTTTAGTTGCACTTCTTTTCACGAATATAGAAATGTCAGCCTTTGAAAGTGAAGTATCTTTATCATCATCTGATGAATCATGGGTTTCTACTCTCACAGATTTCACTACTACTCTCTTAGACCTTTTATAACCGTGAAGTTTCCTCTTATATAATTGAAGGTTACCTGGAGATGATCTAGGTCCTTACTTTCTTCTATTGCAGTGATTTTAGGAATGAATCTTTCAGGTAGAGACCTAATGATTTTTCTGACAATTTTGTTCATATGGATATTCTCACCTAATTTAAAACTGGAATTAACTATGTCGTTGATTTTAGCATATAACTCATCAAAGGTTTCATCCTACTTCATACGAGCAACTTCAAATCTTATAACGAGATCTTAAAGTTTAAAGTTCTTGATAGATAGTGTGCCCTCATTAACAGTCTCAAGGATATCTCACGCATCCTTAGAAACTTCACACATGGAGACTCTCCTAAACTCAGTGGAGTAGATAACATTATGAAATGCATTAATGGCTTTACCATTCTGATTACTATATTCAAACTCCTTTTTAGACCAAGTGAAGAAATTCCTTAACTCTAAGAAAGGTTATTGTGACTCTGATAGGGGAGGAACTAAGAGATCTATAGATAATAACAATCGACTTAAAACGAGTAGACAGTGTCTGGAGAGGATTGAGAAAGAAGATCGCAAGTTGTTAGATGTCATGAGAGCAAGGGTCTTGGGCATATAAGATCTGTGTGTCCCACTTATATGAAGTCAAGAGGCAAGAAAGTCAAAAATGTCTCTTATAGTGATGATAAATCAAAAGATGATTATACTTCTGTTGACTCTTCTAATGAGAAATATAATCACATCAGTGGGAAAGAGGCTACTGGTAGTCATGTGAATGCCTATTCAGAGTCCTCTCATGATGACTCTGAAGATAAGGATGATCTTCAGGTAGTTTATACTGACTTGTATAATGAGAACTTATCTACTAAGAAGACTTGTTTTGAGGTGAATAAGAAGCTAAAAAACTAAACTTGATAGGAATAAAGTCCAAGCCAAGCTTGACATGAGCCTTATTGTTGTTGATGACCTCAATGAGAGAAATATTGAGTTGATGTCAATTTCTTGGAGAAATAATTAGAAAATTCTAGATCACAGATATATGTATTTTCTAATGCGACTGAGAAGTTAGATCACACGTTAGGCATTGGTATATCTCCTTGTGAAAAGAAAGGTTTAGGCTTCATTAAGTCAAGCTGTGACACATCTTCTTCTTTTTCTAAAACCATGTTTGTCACAGCTTAGTCCATACCTAATCATGTTGAACTAACTCCTCAATATGACTTAAGAAAGAAGCAGGTTGACCAGAGTAAAGTGATCTTTTTTTATATTCCTCCTCTTGTAAACCAACCTCAACCTAGAGGTTATTTTGGTAAAATTTCTTTTCGTCCGAGGGTGGTACTTGTTTGTCACCACTATGGCAAATCAAGACATATTAGTGTTAGTGTTGGTGCTCGTCGTGCCAAATTTATGATGCATTTATATAAATACATAATATATTTATTTTATTATGAATAAAATTAGTAGTTCAATCAATATATTTTTATTAAAGGTAAAAAATGTAAATAAAACATAGAATGAATAATTGTGATGTTATTGTAAATTCATTATAATTATTACTGAAAAACATCACAATGTAGTTTATTCTTAAATTGTTCATTGTCAAGGTTTACATACCTCGTAAGTTAGTAAACTCATGAGATTGGTACATGTTGTATACTGGAACTTGGTTCCAATGGTTGATATTAGTAAACCATAAGTCTTGATTATAGATATATATGTGTTCATTAGATGAATACTAAACGACTCAATAAAAGATTTCAAATAGATGACACGCCAATGTCAAAAGGAATCTGTCCAAGTCGAGTAGTATATTTGATCCAATTGACTTGTGATACCACAAGTGGATAGTTGAGCTATCCTTCACATTCTTATAGCAGACACGTCATCGATCTTTAGATCAGACCTCTACATGTTAGTTGAGTGTAGAATTATGCTCGTTATATCCAGTGATGTATTCAGAGCGAATCTGTCAATTCCGTGTATGGGATTAAGGTGTCCAATTCATGATTCTTAAAGTCATGGGCCGAGGCATATTATAGAAATTAGTTTCGAATATTTATTTAGGATATCATGAATATATCGTGACATAATTATACTCAGTGGAGATTAGACGTTTTCATCTATATTTTCAGTACAAATATTAGGACAACATTTGCTTATGAGTGGATAGTTACGGTCACATAATTCGATTTCGTGATAGATAAACCTGAGTCTAAAGTTTCTTATAATATTAAGTGTACTCGTAGTGCATTAGGGCAATTAAATTATAAATAATTTGGATTATTTATAATTTTACACATGCTTGGGAATTTTATTTTTGATGTGTATTTATATCTGATACATAATTAGACATACATTAGCTTTTTTTTATATTTGTGACACTTGTCCATAAATAAAATAATATTTATTTAATTGTTAAATAATTATTATTTTATTACATGGTTTATATTTACACATGTATTATGACATGTGTATGGCTTTAATTAATTAATTTGATTATACCACAATTTTGATACAATAGTTAAGACAATTGGATGGTAATAATAAGGTTAAATTAATTAAAGCCAATAGGTGTCCCAAAATTTGAAAATAAAATTACCATACTGCCCATTAATATTACAAACACAACCCTAGTCAATATCCTAAACCTTTATAATTTTAAAGTAGAGATTGGTAATCAGAGTTTCGACATCCCTAGTTCGCGAATTTGATTCACTCAGAGACTTCAAAAATTCTGAAGAAGACTGCTTAGTGTGGGCTTGATGAGTTTCCTTGGGTTATTACAATAGAGGTATTTGAGTTGGTAAAGTTGTTGACATGGGTCTTATAATCATAACTATAAGTTTTCTCTATATAGTGAATACGAGTGGTAACCTATACCCGAAATGATTTTCTCTAACAAGAGTTTTTCACTCCGTCAACAAATCTTTATGTTAACTGAGCTTATTGCTTTGTTTATTTTCAGCTCTTTCATTATTGTATAGATTAAGAGTGTGACCATTGATTAAACTTAAGGATGTATACGTTTAACCATAAAAATAATAATTAGAACTTGTCTTAAATTATTGTAGTTAGATTTTTAATTCCGCTAGTTTACACATATTCCCCCATAGGTGTATAAGGGTTAGAACTTTATCAAATTTTCAGTTTTCGAAAATGAATCCCCAAGTTATCAGTTTTTTTATTAGAGGAGGGAAGATTAATTTTCGTTAGCAATAGAGAGTGAAGATTTTGGCTAGAGGAGGGCGAAATAAATTTTCGTTTTGTATAGGTTTTTGGGGTTTCCATGGATTATGCCATTTTTATAATGTTCTTTTTTAATTAAGGTTATTTTGGTAATTTCATAAATAAAATTTAGTCTATTGGTATTCCATTTAAACATAAACACTTGACTTACATAGGTCGTAATTTTGAATCCAAAAGGCTCAAATGGTTTATTTAATTTTCTTTTTTACTGATAATATGGTATCAGCGATTTACTGACGTTAGATTTACTGATATTATTGTGTCAGTAATCGCTGATATTTTTCTAAAAAATAAGAAAAATGGTACATTTAAGTAACGTTACTGATACTTGTTGAAAAGTATCACTAGCCTAATATCAATGAAGATCAATTTTGTTTTAGTGTATTCTAAGCTCGTACATATTAGATCCGGCCATGGTGATGACTCGGAATCGAAACCGAACCGGAAGGAACCGGGCGGTTCCGGTTCCTTCCGATTTCGGTTCCCAAACCGGAACCGGTACGGTTCGGTTAGGGTTCCCACCCTAACCAAATCGTTGGAACCGTTCGATTCCAATATAATATAAATAAAAAAAATTTAATTTCAAGTTATTTATTTTATTTTTAATTTAATATAATAAAATTCAATATTATATTTATCTGGTAATAATATCTCATTACAAATTTTTTTCATAATTATTTTCCATTTTACAAAAAAATAAAAGGGAACCAGAACCGAATCGGAACCGAACAGTTCGGTTCCGGTTCTCGATTCCACATTCTTATGGAATCGGGAACCGGACGGTTCGGTTCTGATTCGGAACTGAACCGAACTGAACCAATATGGAAAAAGGAACCCTTCATTTTGTGGGTCTGATATTTCTTATTCCCAATTCTCTTCATTTTATGGATATCTTCATTCTAACAATCTAACAACTGCAGCGACCAATTCATTTTGATTCCAAATCTATCTTACTAAATCTAATTCACTATAATTCCAAACAATCTCTCTGTAAAAAAGAAGGTAAGATTTTGGTACATCAGAGACGGAACGTCCCTAGGATGAACTTCGGCTCTAACCCAAAAAAAAGGGGGAAAAATAATCTCGATTTTTTTAAATATGCAAACAGCTCCATTTATTTAATTGTGAAGTTTTCAAGTTGGTATTTGCTACAAGCGAAATATGGTTACGATCAAATTTGGCCCTTGGTATTATCAAAATGTCAAAATGTAAATACTCTTACATCCTTTTGTAGTACATTTTGACCCCTATATCAAAATTTTCTTGTTCTGCTCTTAGTGTACATATTTCATATACTTCTTGTAGCGGAAACATTATACACGATGTACGACTTTATAATTTCACATATCGTATGATAAAGAGAATAAATTTATTTGGTGGCTACTCAGTCGTGACGTTCTAACAAAAAAATAAATTAGAAAATGACTTTGAGAGAGATTCTTTCTTTTATTTGAGGTTCATGGTTACAAGTGTTCGTTAATTCCAATTTTTACATGATTATGACACATGCAATGCAGCAATTGCAACGCAAATCAATTTCTTGGCTGGTTCAGCAAATTGGAAACAAGAATATTAATCCCAATGTCTTAAGAAAACTTGCATAAGAGGGAAAACAGCTGCTTTTTTGAAAGTGATCTCTGATAATAAAGCATATGCAAAAAGGAGCAAAATGACTAATCAGTAATTAAGGAGAAATTATTAAAAACAAAATCATCTGATAAATGAGATATGATCATGTGGCCAGAACATGAGGATTTTTGGAAGTTTCCTATCTCAAAAGCTTTTCTTTATAATCTCTCTCTTTCTATTTTTTGTGCTCACTGATTATATAAATTAATTATTATGTGTGACTGCCTCACGCTTAGCTATATTTGTAAATTGATGCATATATATAGCCTTCTATTTCATGACAATGAATTAATAATGACAGATAAATTTACCTAAAGCCATTACATTGCTACAATAAATGTATCTGTAACTTTGAAGATACAATTATGAAACAATTTCAACAATGCTTAGGACTTTTATTTTCAATTCAAAGTATCAGAAGAAAGGAAAAAACAAATAAAAAGAAGAAAACAATTTACTGCAGCTGGACCCAAATGCCCTTGCTTGGAACATCTTGATGGACCACAAATAAAAGATAATATCCCGGTGGTGCAAGATTTGCTGAAGCAGGTGCGGTCACAACGATTTGGTAAGTCGAGCTCCCTAGTTTTGTCGCTGAGTCACTTGGAAGCACCAACAATCTCTGGTTCATTGAGAAAGAATGTGTATTAAACGACGGCGCCACCATTGTTACTGACAATTCTTTTAGAGCAACCATGTCTGGTGCCGTGAATTGTACCGTAAACGTTTGTTTGTATTTTAGCTTGAATTGAGACGCCGGTGAAACAATTGTTGGCTGCAATTTTGCAAATGGAGGGTCCATATAATAAGGATGGAATGCTTCTACCCTCAATTCTGTAGGAAATAGTACGCCTGTGAAGTTATAGTGAGCATGGGCATTGCTGCCAGCAACAAGGACTCGGCCATCACGAAGTAACACTGCGGTAGAGTGGTACACTCGTGGTATTGTAGATGGGTTTTGCAACTCAAAACGTGATCCAGATGTATTATCAGGTCTGTAAACAACCGGGCTAAGAACTGCATCCCGCCCGAAGTCCCACCCGGCTGTTCCTCTACGCACACCATTAATGATTAACACGTTGCCATTCGGAAGCAATATCATGTCACCCATGACTCTAGCCAGAGGCATAGTCTCCACAGCCCAAGTTGGATTCGGGTCGGTAATCTTTATCCGTGCGCACGTATTCAAAGCTTCAACAAAAATACCTCTTTCTGCTTTCTCATAAGCTCCCTTCGGGGCTCCACCACATATCAAAACTTCAGCTGAAATAGCAGGTGCTTTTAGCTTCAATGGAAGTAGAACTGCAGAGCCTGTGCTTGGATAAGACCTCGGATCACCGCCAGGTATAATCGGGTACTCTTTAATCACCTTGTTGTTAACATAATCGAACAATATTGCTCGATTGTTAGCAAAAATAAATAAAAATCCATCAACATTGAGAAAAACAAATGGGTATAAATTGTTCTCAACTTTAGGATCATTTGTTTGGACCAAAAATGGCAAGCTGTACACATTCGGAGCACCATCTTTCGGATAAAATTCATAATTAAATTGCCTTCTCCCGCCAATTATAATTTGTCTACTGCCAGGTAAAATATGATTAGTAGCGTACCATCTTCTTGCTCCAAGCCCATCAAATTCTTTCCAATCACAGCTGGTATCGTTACAAGGCATGAAACTTCTGATCTTTTTTTCTCCATCGTTGAATCCACCGGTTTGGAACAAACGGCCGTCAGGAAATACAGCCCCTGACGAGCACCAAAGATTAGATTGCACAAAAAGAGCGCGAAATGTATTGGCTTCGACGTTGTATTCAACTGAATGAGCAGTGCAGTCGATCTTGAGTGCAAGATCTCTAGGATTGTTGCGGCATCTGCCATTAGGTAACGATAAGTTTGACGGGCCAAAGTCAGTTCGATCGAACATGATGACACGGTCGTTGTTGAGGAGTTGCATGTGCATGGCTGATACACCAATGGATTTTTGGAGGAGTTGCCACTGGCCACCGGCTGCGTCGGTGAAAACCCAGTGGCTGCAAGAGAAAATGAGATGAAACAACAGGAAGCTGGAAAGAATAAATGTCTGGCCCATTGCTGGGTTTTGTAGGAATTTTGTGTGCGTTGATGTGGTGTTGATCTTGTTGTGGTGGTGTGGATGTCTCCAGTTTTGTCTCCTTTAAATACTTTTAAGTGCATGGAAATTTTTTAAGATTTTCTAAACGCGTAAGGGCAAGATTCAGCTTAATAATAATTGGCTTTGAAGTTTGAACTCCAGATCGACCTTTTCACGTTTCTCTAATGCTAATGCTACTGCTCTCTCAATTTATTCTTCTAATTTTGTTAGTCGGTGCGGACACTAATTATTATTTTTTTCAAAGGATTAATGATAACAACACTCTATTATGATTTGGAGAGATTACAATTCGACTCGCAGAAATAATATATTTGTAATAAAAATACTTGAGAGTGTGGGTAAGATCATCATTTTATTTTATGTTTTTTTCATCACAGCTCAAGAGTCAAGAAATAAAAAATAATGTCAAGATCATTAGTTTCTATTAGTGTATATATGGTGATTTTGGTCCTTTCAGCTTTGGAATTACTAGTCACATATTATTATTAACAATAATATTTTTATTATTATTATTTTGTTTGATTCATATAGCTAATAATATGTTCAGATGTTTTTCATGTGTTAGTATAATAATTAATTAACCCTAATTAATCTTAGGGGTGAACATCGGTTCCGGTTCTTGGAAGGAACCATGCTATTTTTTAAGTTAGGAACCAGATATTTTAGTGTCGGTTCCGGTTCTAAAAATAAAGAATCGATTTTAAGCGGTTAAGTTCTAATTCTGCAATGTTAGTACTGGAATTTATTTTTGAAACAGATTCTAAAACCAGTTTAGGATCCAATTTAAATCCAATTTGAGACCCTAAAAGACCCAATTTAATCTAATCTAACCTTTATTATTAATTTGGATTCCGAATTTGGTTTATGTGAGTAATTAATTTCTTTCTTTTTGTTATTTTTTGTTATTTGCTTTGATGTAAAAGTGGGTCACTGGTTAATTTTGCAAATCTAATAATGGTGTGGGCCGAACATAACCCTAAATAGGGGAATCGCAAACTGAAATCACATCACATAAAGTAGATTTAGCAAGTAAATCAATTGCGTTTGAATCTAAAAAAATATACACAAAAGTGATAGTAGCACAATTTGATCATCTGTTTTTCGTTTCTCTCGAACAAATCTTTATCAGTAATGAATTTATTTGGTTAATTGGAAACCAAAACAAGCTTAACAAGCAGACAGAATGAACACAAAGCTTATGTGGTTCGGCGGAGAGTGACTCTATCAACGTTCATTGGAGAAATGGGATATTTTATTAATACTCACGTTCAAGACTGACCCAAGTTAGAAATAGAAAAATGAACTCACAAAATAATAAACACCTCACTCTTACAGAAGCCTGATACAATTCTCTCAAATAGTCGGGTAACTGACCAACTTTCTCTCTCTATCTCTAGTTCTTGAGTTCTAAATATTTTTCAAGTAGTGAAATGCGTAAACTGCTCCCCAACCCACTCATCCTTGAATTTGAGACTTCAATCCCTTTATATCGGCTTCTAAATTCATTATTCTACCGCCTCTGATGTCATCTCATGTAACTTACTCATCATTGAAGCCATAACTCTCCTAAACCACTCTTAAACTAGCCAATCAGATTAGCCTATTCCTCTGCAACTATACTGGCTTATTGTGGCTCTGCTCTGCCACTATTCTGCCATTGTACCAGCCTATGACGGCTGGCAGAGACCACTTCCAATGAGAATCGTTGTTTTCCCACAGTCATCATTAGCGTTCTAGAAGCACACATTCCTATTTAGGGCATACGTCACACGACCTCAAAATCGATCGGCATGTGATCTCATCTTCGTTACTCGGGTCGGCATACCGGGACAGATGATACTGATCAACTATCTTTTTAGCTCTGCCCAACTCTCTCAACCAGGTCTGGTTGACATATAAAAACATGATCGGGTCGGGTTCCTCAAATTCTCAGAAAATCTCAAATCAGCACCATTCATGTGATCGGATCGGTACCCCAACTTGCTCCATCCTTCATGATGCTCCGGCTGTTGGGAAAATTCTTATGTACCATTAGGTCGGATCTCTCTGTCAAATTTCATTTCCTTCTAGGCTCTTGAGCCTTTACCATCATTTTTTGACTAAGTACAAAACTTAATCCTACCCCTCCTCGATACTTAAACCTTCATCGGGATTAAAAAAAAGAAAAAAAAAAAAAACCATCAACATAACCGTAACACTATAAAAGCCACAACTTGGCCTACTTGGTAAAGGGTGTAAATATAGTGATTTATGAAGCACCAAAACTTTGGAATAAAAAAATGAACAAACCAATCATTGAAGAATTATCAAATGAGTTTTAGGTGTCTAGTGAAAAAAAAAAATTCATTGTCCTCAATGGTGGTTTGGTGGTAAATAACTTAGCACTTATTTGTTAGATCCTGAGTTCGATTTCAGAGGATGCATTTCTTATAAGAGTTTGAGACAGTCGAGGATTTTACTGCTCCGTTTAAACCCGAATCGGGTGGTTTGACAGTAGAATTTCTTACGTTTAAAAAAAAATATATATTTTCATGTTTTCAATTATAAAATCGCGTTAAATATATAGTTGTTTCTAATTGCAATTGGATTTTTTATTGTAGTCCAATACCAGTTTCTAACTCAAATTTATAATTTTTTACGTGTGAAAGTTCGCTTCTGAGAATTTTAATAGAAATAATATTCTAGTTCATAAAATTCATGCAATTAAAATATTTGATGGCAATTAGTGAAAATGTAAACACTAGATGTTTGAATTAATCAAGTAGACCCACTGTTAGCCAAACACTATGTAATTTGATTAAATTAACCATGTGCACAAAATGTAGAAATGTTTTTCTTTTCAGTCCATAGATTCTGTAATTGGGTTCAAATCTTTTCCTTGAAGAAATTGAAATTTCATTTCGGTGAGAAAATATTCCTTATGTGATAGCCAATCCATCTCTTTCGCTCGCTGCCTTTTATGACCCACTGTAAAGTAAAAATGCTACCAAATTAAAGTTCCTCTAGATCTTTTACAGGTCCCCTCTTTTCGCTATGCATGGAACAAACCCTAATGATAGTAAAAGGGGAAATTCAAATGAGATTTTGAGTTGGTTTGTTTCAATGTCGTAAGTATAAATTTTTGAATGAAAATCAATTCTGAAAAGGAAAATATTTTTCGATATTTGGTTTCAATAAGTATCAAATACTTCGCAAATGATTCTGACATCCTATTGGACTTATACGGAAGATGTCTAAGGGTCTTTTCATCTTATTAATTATGTAGTTCTTCACAATTGACTTCATTAAGTCAAGTTTTTTCTACAATCATTAACATCTGATGTTACAAACCAGGCAATAAAACAATTTTATTACTCGATATCGTAGAAAAAATATTCTATCAAACAGAATACAATATTATATTAAATAGAATAAATGATAAACTTTTACTTGTACCTCCGAGGCGCAAGTACTTTCAATTATATAACAATTATACAAAAGAAAGTATCAAATCTCGAACTTTTCAATATTCGAATTTTCCACTATACATATCATATATGTAACTGTAGAAACAAATGGAACCTTAATTAAAGAGATGAATAAAATTTTCTGTAGCATAACCCTAAGAGTATTGAAAACACAGATTCGGTAACACTCAATATCAACGAATCAAATCATATAAGATTCAATTACTCTCACTGATCAATTCCATTAAGATGGAATCGTGGAAGTTTAATATTGAGTAAGAATCAAATTCATTAAATAAGTTTAGAACTAATTGCCTTAAATTCATATGTTTGATCATATCAAACATCTTTGAACAATTCAAAGACTCGCAATGAATTTTAAAAAAATTATAATTTTCAACACTTCAAATAGAATATCTTTGAACCATTCAAAATATTCTATCCTCGTTTCATCAGAAACATATTGAGAAGTTCTCGAACCATTCAAGATGTCCAATATATATTCTTTCAGAAACTCGCAACTAAGTCATGACAATTTATTAACTAAGTTACGGAGTAAAGAAAACTATCTAAGGCAATTTGTAATTCATTAAACTACATGCATCCAATGTATTAGTCTAATAAATATTGTGGCACAATGACGATCATTGGTTAAATAAGATTTAATCACATCCTGAATACAATATTCATTAAATGGATAAGTATATATGGTATGAACTCATATCAGACCATCTTTTACCATAAGGAATAAGCATCTAATGTTTTTATGATAAAATCTCATAAAGCACAGTTCTAAGTTATTTAGTTTACCGAATATTTTCTTAATGTTTATCTTTTCATTAATAACACTACTAGTCGTCTTAAAATATGTAAAAATTGTTTATACAGAACAAGTAACTATCCAACAGTCACAAGTTCTGATATCAAATATCAAAATAGTTATTGAACATTATTTTAAATAATTAGACGGGAGATCTGGTATCCAATACCTACAGTTGTCGTATTGTGAGAATCAATATTCTCTATACACAACTATACGTATCTCATTTCTTTAGCCTTACAATTTGCATTCAATTATTGACAACAATTACAAATAATTGATTAGCAAACTGTGTCAGACACGTGACTTCTAAAAGTCACTAAAGCCAAGAAACGTCATCATAAGATAAACAAATACTAATGGGGTTTTCCTAATGCCAGTCAAGAATCTCGAGACATGAACTGATTCGTGTCAATTCTTACTGCATAAGAAACTATTCTTATTATATAACTATATCCAAAATAGATATCTATTTAGATTATTAATCGTGACTTAGTAACTAAGTCACTAACCATCTTGATTTTTCAAGAAAAATAGAACAACAGTTCCCGATGGTTTGAAATAATCTAACAATATCTAAGTCTACTGTCTTTCTAGAACCTATTCTAGAATTACGCAACCATAAGTAAAGTCAGAAAACCTATTCAAGTAATAAGCATGCAGTGGATTAGAAGTATAATTCTATAAGCAATATAGAATAAAGGAAAACGAACCAGAATTTTCCATAAAATTACACACTGCTTAAGTTATGAATTTTTAACCCAGCAGTCTCTGCCACTACTTTAAGTAATACCGTAATCCCCAATGGACAACGGGAATTCGATAATTAAATCAAATTCCATAGTGAGAGTAGGATCTCATGAATATATTTCGACTAACAGCTTTAGCAGGATCTTGCCTACGTATATTCATTAGGTAGACAATGCATTATCAATCACTCACCAGTGACTTCTGGTTTTGGTCCTAGCCATTTCTTGTTATGACAGTTTTAGCACATTCACAATGAGGCGTATCAAGGCTTCACTTGCCAATGACAAACTCAAGCTACCGATGTAGTCCTGACAGCTTTGGCACGTTCAGGATTTCCACTTTCACTTGAATTTATCTAGTATCAATATACAACCGGCATGGATAAAATCCCATAACCTACACCCTCACAGCTTTGGCACGATCTCGGATGCAGTTATAGAAAGATACCCATAAACCGTACTGACAAGACGGACCAAGAAATATGTATTCAATACACGTTACTTTAACAGCCTTATTTTAAGCGGGGATTTTCCTCAAGAAGCTATACTCTACATCAAATGCAGAATTTTAATCTAAATCATTTTCTAAACAATTCAATTCTACCTATAGAAAACATAACTTAATTTAACCATTAAATTTCAGTTACATTTTCGTTAGCGTAGAACCGAAAAGTCAACAAACATATATAGATTATATGCATGTGTGAACATTAAAATTGGATTAAATATCAAATATCAAGCATGAATAATGTAATGGATGAAGCATCAGACCTGCTCTGATACCATTTTATTGGGGTTTTGGGCGATGGGTGCAGCGGAAGCGCGGTTCGGGCGAAATCGTGATTTAAAACTTTTTCAAATTACCGAATAAATTATTCAATATCTAATATGAATAATTTATTCATATTTTACCTAAACATATTTATTCGATATCAAATTGTGACATAAATATATATGAAACGTTGCGAAACTTTTACGAAAAATATTTTTCCGCAAAATGACGAAAACACGTTTTTGACCGAACCGACCACCCAACACTTATGGGGACTGCCCAGGTCAGCCCCAATAGTATTAGGGCAGTTCATGGGCTGCCCGAATAGTGAAAAATTCACTGTTTGGACAGCCGTCACCCGGTTGGCTCAAAAGTCACCCGATAACGCCGTTTTTCACTGTTTTCGCTTATTTCAACTTCGAAACACTTTTCGGAAATTGTTCCAACTCCTAAAACACATCCAATACATTCATATAACATTAAATTCATCATAAAAATTTCCATTTTTATCAGATCTGATCCATAACCAAAAATCATGATTTTTCATGCTTTAAATCCAATTTTTCAAGACTAAATCAATTAATCTCAACATCAAATCAAGTCACCACATATGAATCACCCAAGAAAAATTCTAGGTATTACAAGAGTGGTCATAACACTCTAGAATGGCAACATGTCATCTAATGAACAACTTGGATACTAATTACAATAATTCCATCCAAAATACTTCACACATGCTTCATTAGCTTCCAATCCATCATCCACAACCAAAAGCCCCAAACTTTATGGAAAAGAAGAAACCCTAGATATCACTATATCATCAAGAAACAAGAAACATAATTTTCCAAGCTTAGGGATTTTAGAATTACCTTTAATCACATGATTCCTTAGCTTTATTTCTTGATTTTTCTTCTTTCTCCACTTTGATTCATCAAACAAAGTTTGAAACCCATTTCATGTTTTGAGCTCTCGGCAATGGATATCAAGAAGTGAAGAAAAAAAAAATTTCTTTTAAAAAATTGAAGTGTCGACTTATAGAGTTATAGGGCTATTTTTGTCCTTTTGCAAAATTTAATCAAATTAAATTAATACTAAGCTTTTTGGTGACCAATCAAATTGACACACATTTACCTTAATAAACCCATGCAATGTGTTCAAATAATAATTGGAGAAATTTCATAACATTTATGAAAAAAAGTTTATTAATTAATCATTTAAATATTTAATAATTAAATATCTAAATAATTAATTAATATAATTATTATTATATATGTATTTTTATTTACAATAAATAACAAATACATATATTTATGGCATGTGTCAAAATCTCATTTGATGAATAATTAATGTGTATCTAATCGTATTATGTATCAAATACAAATACACAATAATTACAATCGGATAAAATCCCCTAATGCATATGTTATCGTTTAACCGATTAAACGATTTGAATTAACTCATTTAATCCGGTGAAATATTATGAATAATCTATATTATTCATAACGCGTTGCCCAAGTGCTCAACGAGTACACTTCATATTGTGGGACTCTCTAAGTTTAGGTTTATCCGTCAAGAAATCCAATTTCGTGTCCATAATCTACCCACTCATGGATTATGACGACCACGGATAATCTCGCTAAACTATGCAAGCCGAGGTCATTACATACGTATAATCCCTCCGTCACAAACTATCCATATTATACATGGGGTATAGATAAAAATGTCAAACCCGTTCGGTATAATATAGTCGACTTTTAATTTACGATCTCTAAATAACACTCGGAACTAATTTCCGGAGTTATACCACGGCCATGGATTTACTAGATCGTAAACATGTGAGGATGCCTATGCCCTGTACACAGGACTAACAGATCTTATCTTGATACGCACTGGATATCATGAGCATCAGTCCACACCTAACAAACAGGTGGAGGTCTGATCATGAATAGATTGATGACGTGACTGCCATCAAAGTGTGGAGGATAACTCATATATCCCACTGTGGTATCTCAAGTCGAAGGACCACTATGCTCGCTCAACTCGAAAAGATTCTTATTGACGTTGGTATACCATCTATTAGGAGATCTTCAGTGAGTCGTTCAGTGTTTATCAAATAAACACCTACATGTCTATACGAGTCTCCCGAGACTCATGGTTCATTGGGATAAACCATCGGACCAAGTCACGATATACAATTTGTACTGGTCTTAGCGGATTTTACTAACCGACCCGTGTTAGTAAATCTTGACCAGGAACTTTATTTAAGGATATACATCTTATAGTGTGCTTCCCAATGTCAATTACAAACTACGTTGTAACTGTGCACTATATTGTAAATCATATGGTATTTGTCTAATATACACGTATCACTAAACCAGATTTAGTTTCGATCCAATCATAATCAGATATCTAATCGTAATTAGATCGAATAAGTGTATAAAAGACAAGAGTGCTACCATTAAATTAGTAATATTATGAGAAATAGAATTGCTCGTATTTATGAATCGGAAATAAATACGATCCGGATTGGCACTCCGAGCACCAACCCTAACAGATTCTTCCTAAGCATGATGAATAAGGCTAACTATACATTATAGCCTTTTCATCTTCCGTTTGAGGACGCATCTTCTTCGAAAGATGAATGCCATGTCGAAATGGTATATTAGCAACTTTACAATTGCTAAAGTTATACCTTTGTAGGATCTTATCTATGTACGAAGATTGGGATAACCCAATCAGTTTCCTTTCTCTATCTCTATAGAGTTTTATACCAAGTATATAGGAAGCTTAACCCAAGCCTTTCATGGAGAAGTTTTTACAGAGATATGCTTTAACACCCTGAATCATTCCAAGATCATTTCCAATGATCAGGATGTCGTCAACGTAAAGCACCAAGAATACTATTACACTCTCGCGCTTCCTCTTGTAAACCCATTTACAACCTACGGGAACAATTCCCTTAGGAACCGTAACCAAGTCGCATACCCAATTCTGATGCATAGAGTCTATTTCAGAATTCATGGCTTCATGCCATTTAGCGGAATTAATGTCTAACAATACTTCTCTGTATGTATACAGATCAGTCTCCTCAACGAGGAGCACATCGAGACTCTTGTCTTGTATCAAGTATAAGCGCTCAGGAGGTCTCGATATCCTAGTAGACCAACAGAGAGTGAAACTAGAAGGTTCTGCTTCTGTCTGAACCTGTGATTCCTCTATTGGTCTGTCATCTATAGGTTGGACTTCATCAAGCTCAACCCTCATATGATTACCACATTCTCCCAAAAATTATTCTTTAACAAATCTGGCAAGACGGGCTACGAACACATTTCGATGTTCGGGTTCATAGAATTGATATCATTTGGAATTCGAAGGATATCCAACAAACCTAAATTTTCACCCTCGAGGTAAAAGTTTATCATGTTGTGTCACCTTGACGTATGCATGACAGCCTCAAACCCTAACATAATTAAGGTTCAGTTTCCTACTAACCCATATCTCATATAGAGTAGTAGGAACAACTTTAGAATGAACCTTATTCAGTATATGTGCAGCAGTAAGAAGAGCATAACCCCACAAAAAGTAAGGTAGATCTGTAAATCTCAACATTGATCGGACCATATCTAATAAAGTCTGATTTCTCCTTTCAGATACTCCATTGCGTTATGGAGTACCCAGAGGAGTGTATTAAACATAATCTCATTCTCTTTAAGATACTTGGTAAATTAACTACTCATATATTCACCGCCTCGATCTGATCAAAGGCATTTAATGAATTTACCAGTTTATTTTTGTACATCGTTTTGAAATTCTTTGAACTTTTCAATGGTTTCCGATTTATATTTCATCAAGTAAACATAACCATACCGTGATAAATCATCGGTAAATGTTATGAAGTAAGAAAAACCATTATGAGCAGTGTGACTTATAGACCACATACATCACTATGTACGAGCTCCAATAAGTCAGTGGCCCGATGTCTCACACCAGTAAATGGGGCTTTGGTCATTTTACCCTGAATACAAGATTCACAAGTTGGAAAAGACTGTATGGTTAGATTCTCAATCAAACCATTCTTAACCAATTGGGTCAGACATCGTTAACCTAACCGCATATGCCACAATTCAGTATCAGTTATTTCAGATCTTTTACGTTTATTATCCCCAATTTTATAAACATCTCTAATGACATGCAAAATATAATGACCTTGCGAATTTGAACATTTGTGTAACAAAACATCATTCATATCATATATATACATAGAACGATTCTTAATATGTACATGATATCCTTTTGTATCTAATACAAACAGAGAGATAATATTAGCTACGCAACCAGACACAAAACACAATCTGTCAAAATGATGCTGCCTCTGGATAGACGAATCTCGTATTCGCCAACGGCTGCTGCAGATAAAGAATCTCCATTCCCAAAACGCAGCTGCATCTCGCCTGGATTCAGCATTCTACTGACCTTCAGCCCCTATAAAGAATTGCAGATGTGAGTAGGACTAGCAGAATCTAAAACTCATCTAGAACCAATGGCATCACAAGCCAAATAGATATCAATTATAGGGAAAATAAACATACATGATGCGGAGACTCTCTCCTATCTGACGGAAGCTATGTAGTATGGACAATTGAGTCTCCAATGTCCAATCTTTCCACAATGGTGGCACTTGTCCTCAACAGCTTTCTTCTTCGACTTGCCTGGCTTCGCAACCTTTCATTTGGGAGGAACACCAGAGCCATTCTTCTTTGCCTTTTTCTTCTTCTTCTTGCCAGATCTCGTAGATTGAGAAGAAGAAGAAGAATAAGAAGAAGAAGAATAAGAAGAAGAAGAAGAAGAAGAAGAAGAAGAATAAGAAGAATAAGAAGAATAAGAAGAACTAGGCAAAGAGGACTTTGAAATGGGTGTTGGCACACTCTTCTTGATGTCATCCTCAGCAGTCTAAAGCATCCTATGCAACTGACTGTAGGAATGGCGAATGTCATGCATGTTGAAGTTCATAATGAACTGGGAATATGACGGTGAGAGTGAGCCAAGAATCAAATTCCGACCCAGAGACTCATTCAGCTGAAAGTCAAACTTTCGAAAATGTTCGATGAGATCCATCATGTGCAGGACATGTGGACTCACTGGCTTACCATCAATCAAACGACCATGGAACAATTCCACAGAGATCCTATACACCAGGGTCTGCTCCTGATTCAGAAATAGCTCCTAAAGCTGAGTTCTAATGTTGTAGGAGTCAGACATATCAACATACTGCCTTTTCAAATCATGAGACATAGCACAAAGAATGAGTGATCTGACTCTCGAATCATCATCCTTCAATTTCTGAAATATCTCCATATCTTCAGGTGTCGACTCCAGAGCAATATCCAACGGTACTGGGCTATCTAGTACATAACCCAACTTCTCCGATCTCAAGACAAACTTAAGATCCAATTCCCATTCATTAAAGTTCTCAGGACCAGTCAATTTGTTCGAGTCCAAGACACGTGCAAAAGGATTAGAAGAAGTAGTAGCTACCATCACAAACTTAACAAAAGAAACAGGAATTAGCAGAAAAAAATTAATTTCATCAATATCATAAAACATCCAACATATCATGGAATTTTTAAAATAAGGATGTCATCCCACTATTTTACATAAATTGATAATCCCCAAACAAAATACGAGAATTTAATAATTAAATTAAATTTTAGAGCTGGAAGCAGACCTCACAAATATATTTCGACACACAGCTTTGGCACATTGTGCCTAAATATATTTGAAAGTAGATAACAATTATCAATCACATCCAATGTGACTCTTTAAAATATGTCCTGAACCGTTTCCGATCCTCACTGCTTTGGCATCTATTGGATGAGGCGTATTCAAGGCAATACTCGTCAATGAACATATCCAAGGTAGTTATGCACTACCTCATTGCTTTGGCATCTATTGGTATGCACTTTCGCTCGAATTTATTTCTTATCAAATAAGTTATACCGGTATAAATAAATTTTCATTAACCATAGCCGCACCGCTTTGGCAGATACAACCACGGCGTCAGGAAAAATATTTACATTCGTATTGATGAGACATGCCCATTAGTGTACAATACACTCACAAAACACAAAGTCTTATTATAGGGATTTTCCAAAAATGGTCAAACAGTCAAAATAATTGATCCAATCAATTAATTCTCAAGCATGTGTAAAATAAATTGAATTAAATATCAATATTTAAGGCATGAAAAAATATTTTGGATGTGGGATCAAATGCTCTAATATCATTTTGTTGGGGTAAGCGCAGCGGATGGCGCGATGGAGGGGTAAAAAAAGGTTTTTAAACATTTTAAAAATTCCCGAGCGAATTAATTAATATCAAATATTTTTAATTCACCCAAATAAGTTTAAATATATTATTTATTAACAATTAATAAAATAATATATTTTGAAACACGACGAATTATTTTACGAAAATATTTTTCGACAAATACTACACGTAACTGGCAAACGGTCAAACTGATTGACCAACCACCGAGCCGGGCCAACCCGGTCACTCGGGCAGTGTTCGTTCAGCCCTTGGGCTACCCGAACAGTGCCCAGTTCGCTGGTTTCACAGCCATGACACGGCGAGCCCGTTTCGACGCGAATTTAGCCATTTTCTCGCGTTTTCGCCCCGGAATAATTTTCAGAATTTATCCACCACCCAATACACATCCAAAATCATCCCAATAATATATTTTTAAATGAAAAATATTATGTTATACATAATAAAAACAGATCTGATCCAGTTTTATTTTTATCCATTTTTCATGCCAAATTTTAATTTATTCAAAAATTAATCCAATTAATTTACACCAAAATTTGATCACCTAATATAAAGTTCCAAGAACAATTCTAGGAAATATTAGAGTGGTAACATCACTCTAGAATGGTAATTTTCAATTTTCTGATTAATTCCCTAATTAATCTACAACACATGTTTAATAAAGAAAACTATTAAGGTTTACTAAACAATCAACACCAAATTTTGAATCATATACATATCCAAGATACATAAATTTTAAGACATGCAAAATACATATCCAATACATAATTTCATGCTTAAGAAATCAAAAATAAGAAATTGGAAATTGGAAACTTTCATTATCTTAATTCTAAGCTTCCAATTAATCAATTTCTTATCCTTTGATGTTGATCAATGGTTTAGAACCCTAACCCATTTTTTTGTTTTGTTTCTCAACACATGAGAGTGATTAAACTTGAAAAATGAAACAAGTTTCATTTTTCTAGTAAAATAACCCTAATGGCCGAAAATACACAATTTTTTTTAGCTAAAAAAATAATTTTCATGGCCAAGATTTTGACACACTTATGATCTTATCCAAAATTAATTATTATTTTGATTTTTGTTAATTAAAAAACATGTGTCAAATTTTCATGATTTGACAAATCAAAATTTGCCAATTAAATAAGAATATTCCAATCATATTCTTATCTAAATAAATAAATAAATTAACTATTTAATTTATTTATTTATCTAATTAACAAAAAGATAAAATAATATTATTCAATAATTTTTCAAGAATATTCTTTCATTTTATCATTATTAATAATTAATTAACAATTAATTAATTAATAATAATAATAAAACAAGTGTCAAAATCCAATTGGTTAATAATGTGTATCTAATTTAAATTATGTATCGTATACAAATACACATTATTTAATACGCATGTGCAAATTATGAATAATCTGAATTATCCATAATTAATTGCCCAAATGCTCAACGAGTACACTTTATATTATGGGACTCTCTAGGTTCAAGTTTATCTGTCACATAAATCGTTTCCAAGTTCGTAATTTGTCCACTCATAAATTACGACGACCACAGATAATCAAGTTGAACCATCCAAGTTGATGTCATTGCATATATATAATCTCTATGTCATAGGTTATCTAAATTATTTCGAAGATATAGATTAAACGTCAAATCTCCGCTTTGAACAATTCATGTGTCGCGACATAATTATGATTCTTTAATAAATATTCGGAACTCGTTTCCGAATCATACCTCGGCCAAGGATTTCAAAGAATCACAAATTGCATACCTAAATCCCGTACACGGGATTGACAGATCCTTTCTAGATACATCACAAGATATCATTAGTATCAGTCCATACCCAATGAACAGGCGGAGGTCTGATATAAAAAGATCATTGACGTGACTGTCATCAAAGTATGGTGGATATCTCACATATCTACAGTGGTATCACAAGTCAAAGAAGCTAATATGCTATTCGACTCGTAAATATTCCTATTG
Organism: Zanthoxylum bungeanum; assembly: GCA_019454045.1. Taxonomy (NCBI): domain Eukaryota; kingdom Viridiplantae; phylum Streptophyta; class Magnoliopsida; order Sapindales; family Rutaceae; genus Zanthoxylum; species Zanthoxylum bungeanum. The sequence goes on from SKCR01010057.1 coordinate 90,382, forward strand.
ACGTTGGTGTACCATCTATCAGGAATCTTCGAATGAGTCGTTCAATATTTATCCAATAAATACCTACGTGTTCATATGAGTCTCCCAAGACTCATGGTTTACTGAGATAAATTATTAGAATAATTTTAATATACAACACGTACCGGTATCACGGGTTTACTAACTAACCAGGTATGTAAACCTTGACCAGGAACAATTTTAAGACTGAATTATATTGTGACATTTCTCAGTAACAATTGTGACGCTTTTTTTAATTACGTCACAACTACTCATTCTAAGGTCTTTTACGCCTTTACCATTCAAAAGATTATATTGATGAAAATTACTTAATTTTATTCATAATAAAATTTATTCATAATAAAATAAAATGTACATCGTATTTACAATAAATACAATAAAATTTGGAGCGCCGAGCACCAACTCCAACAAGAAGACCCGGGTTTGCAGAAAAATTTTGGACTTGGGTGGTGAAATTTCAAACCCGCACAGATCTAGTTTCAGATATTTTTGGAAGTAGGTCTGACCCAAATTCGTATACACCCGGAAGATCTAGGTCCACAAAAAATTCCAAACCCGGGTAGCGAAATTCCAGACCCAGATTTTTTCGGACTTGGATCCGTATAGATTGAGAAGACCTGGGTCTGGAATACCCAAGTTGGCAAAGAAAATTTCAGACCGGATAGAAAATTCGAACCCAGATCTGTGTTGGTCTGGAATATCGAGACCCGTGTCCATAATTTTATTAACTTTATTTAAATATGATTAAAAAAAGTTTTAAAAATTTGGATTTCAAGTTTCGGTCCCGATATACCCGGATTCGGATCCACACGGGTCTGAAATTATAGAACCATGTCCAGAATTTTATTAAATTTATACATATATAGCTGAAAAAGATTAAAAAAAAAAAAAAATTTTTGAATCCGGTCCGGGTATACTTGGATCCAGATCCATACGACTCCAAAATTTCAGGACCTGAGTTCATAATTATTTTAATTTCATACAAATATAATTAACAAAGATAAAAAAAATATATATATTTTTGGATCCGGGTAATCCCAGATCCATATACACGCAAGTCCAAAATTTTAGAATTCGGGTTTAACATTTTATTAATTTTATATAAATATAATTAAAAAAATAATATTTGAATTTTCGGATTAAATCCGGATATACTCGGATCCGGACTAAGTATATCTGCATCTGGATCCGGATATTTTCCCCAAATCTGAATACGAACACAGATCCACCAAAATAAATCTTAACCTAGATCCGAGTCCAAGTCCAGTTTTCACCATTCCTTGAAATGAACTATAGAAATTTTGGATTTCTTATATATATTTATATATAATCAAAAGTCGTATAATTTAGGTAACTCAAAGCTGTCCCTGCATCAGCTTATGACTTATGAGTTGTGAAATCTTTTATGTAAATGCAGCATGAGTAATTCCATCATATTTTTATCTATTTTTTTATTCTCTGATATGTACATTTAATATAAACACACCAACTTCAAGAATGTTTTGTTTCTCTTAGCTCAAATAAATATGTCATCACATGATTATTAGATTCATGATCTTCACTTCACTACTAGGTGGAGTGTTTAGAATAATTGCGAGTTAAAAAAAAGCAGACCATATGTAATATTTTTATTTTATGAAAAATATATATATTATGGGGAATATGAGCTAGAGTCAACCATGTTTGTCAACCATTTTTTTCTTTACATCAATGTATTCAAGTTGAAGTTCATTTGAAAATATGCTCATTATAGAAAGAAAAATATAATTCTTGCAATATACACAATGAAACTCGTTTATTTGAAATCCCAATGTAATAAACTAGAAATGTCAATAAAAATAGAATTTGAATTGCATTTTATGTGAATATTATATATCAAACATACAAATTCTATTTTTTTTTTAATATATATATATATAAAACAAAATCGTAATTTTAGGATAATAATTAATTGGATAAATAGTTTTAGGATCATTAATAATTACATTTTTATTAAGAAAATATCTAAAAAATGACATTATTAAAATATGAAGCTCTAAAAGACCGACTAATTTCGTTTTACCTTAAAACCCGTTCCTTATTAAAGTCAGCTAATAGTCTCATAACAATAATTATAAGTGGGGAAAATGCATATATAAATACCAACCAGCCCACATTGTTTATTCTTCGAAGATCTGTACCTTGAAGATGATAATAGCTACTCTTTAATTTATTGTAAAATTGCAACTACATTTCTATCAAAGCCAATGTTCTTCAGGTTGTTGAAGTTGAAGTTATACTAAAATAGTCTTAAATTAAATTTGTTTATTCCATATATGTTTATCTTTTGCTATGTGTTATCTGAACACTCAATTCATATATATTATTGTTTGACTGTGTTAAAATTATAAGTTATATATATATATATATATATATATATTGTATATATATTGAATTGTTGTATATTTATATGCAAGGTTTTCCTCCTTTCTAGAGTTTCTTTTCTTAAAAGTTTGGCCACTTGAGAAAATGTTTTTTTTTTTTTATAAAGATTTTCAAACTTAATGAGTGATCTAAAATATATCGGTCCTATGAATATAGGGACCTACAACAAATTGAAAGGATTTTCTTATTCATTAACTACAAAAATTAATTAAACTTCTAAGCCTGCATGAATGCAAATTCATAATGTTGACGGCTGATTTTGGTCTCGGGGTAATATAGGAATATCACCTCCGAGGTAATCCTCCTTCAACGGTGAATTTGTTTGGTTATGGGGGACCAAAATCAAATTTAGCGAGAGACGAAAAACACACCAATCGACAAAGAGATTTAACGTGGTTCGGTGGATTTTGGGATCCGACCTACGTCCACGGACAAGAACAGGGTGGTACTTTTTATTACTCAAATACACTCCTCGGGTCTCTTCTTTGCTTTTACAAATCAGAGTTTGATGATTCTGATCACTAACTTTGGTCATGATTTTTCAGATGCCTTTTACATATGCTCTACCCTCCTATTTATAATAATACAGAAATCAGACTCCTATTTGCACAAGAAATCCTATTTGAACCCAATCTTCTCTTCTTGTAAGGATTCCTGGTCTAGTACTGCCTTCTCTTTTCCTATTCCTTCTTGGATTCTGACTTCTTCTCCTTGTGAGAGTAGGATAATTTGCTTATCTTATCCGCAATGAATGGGGTGTTGTCATCTTGAACACGGCTCGCTATCTGGTCGGTCTTCATGAGGTCGGTCATGACAATCTTTTATGCTGAGAGTGTTTCTGCCGACCTTATAGTGATCGGTCATCCGAACCAAAGTGGTCGGTCTTCACATGTTGTGGTCGGGTCGGCTACAAGATCTTATCCAGTCAGGGAATTACCCTTTTGCCCTTGTCGTACTGTCTTAAATTGTAGTGCCTGAAAACACCATCAACATCTGTCCCCTAGTTCTCGGTTCCAACAAGTGTGCTAGTTGGTGCCGGGAACTACATAACAGTTTTGCTCCATTTGGGGGTTGGTCTGAGGTCGAGAAATGCTTTGTTGCCTCTTTTCCAGCGCTTTGTCTTGAGACACGCAACAGTCACGTCCGCTTAAATGCCCATCAAATCAATTTTTTAGGGTTTTTTTTAGTTTCGACACTTGTCAAACATCCGCGGGTTCCGCCAGAAAAGGAACGAATCGACCGTGGAGAGGAGTCCTTACAGCGGGGCGATCTCAGCCGTCCGTTTAAACTCGGGAGTGCTCTTTTGTCGTTGACACATGCCCTTCGTCCGGGTTCTTCCTTCAGATCCGACGGTGATGAGCGTCCCAGTCATGACTATAAGAAAGCGAGGCTTTTACTGTTCCATTTTTTTGCAATTTCTCCTTCTCTTCTGAGAACTTTTTTGTGATCCGCCCAACTCCGTGGTCTCGAAGCTCAACCGCGGTCTTTTTTTTTTCTTTTTCTTCGCTGTGAACATAAGGAACGGGCACCACCGCACCGTACAACCTCCTGCTTTTTTTGAGAAGAACAAGTAAGTCTTCTGAGCGACCTCTTCTCTTTTGTATGCTGCGAATCTGTTCGTTTGTTTTGCTTAGGGAGAGATTTGCGGTTTTGCTGGGTCTTGCTTTAGGGCACTTTTAGAGACTCCCTATCTAGTTAGCATGGAAACTGTGAGTAGTTCCTTATAGACTGACTTCTCCCTTCCTTCTTTGTTTTTCTGGGTGTCAGGGATGTCTGACAGTAGTTCCTCCCCTGAAAAGCTTGCTAGGATCTCAACTCCCCCTGCTGAGGAGCTCTCCTCGGGCTCGGGGGCACCTAGTGTAGAAGACCTTGACACAACCCCTACTCCTTCTGAGGTTGAACAGGATTCCTACCATCAGAGGGTTCCTCGGAAGGACCCAGAGCCCGGTGAACTTGGATCGTCGGCTCTGGATATGAACCGTCCTTCAAAAATAACTGAAGATGACCTCGCCCTTCTTCGGCAGCGGTATAACATTCCGATTGATATTGCCCTTGAAGTTCCCGGCCCGCTGGATCGTGCTAGTCAACCTGATGAGGGCTCGGTGGCACTTCTTCCTGCTTTTTTTGAGTGTGGGCTACGGCTGCCGATGCAACGTTATTTTGCCTGGATGCTGGCTGAGATGGAGATTGCCCCTTGCCAATTGAGCTTAAATAGCTGGAGGATTCTGGCCGGCATATATGTGGTTTGGCATCGGGCAGGTTTAGGCGTACCTTGCTTGGAAGAGGTGAAGAGGTTATATCGTTTGAAGTCCAACCCAAAGACTCACTACGGTTGGTACTACCTCTCTGCTTATGATAGCTCGTCCAACCTTGTCCAGAAACTCCCCGACTCAAACAAGAATTTCAAGGACCTTTGGTTCTGGGCTACTGGGGTGGGGTCGGGTCCTGAGATCGTTTGAGGAGGACGTCTCGGTTCCGGACATCTTCAGGGCTGGAGGTTAGGAGTTTAATGCCCCTTCATTCTTTCTTTATTCCCGTTCTTAGTTTCTTAGGTTTCTAACTTCTCTGGTTCCTCCCAGCTTGTTGGCGAGATGCTCCCAAGGTTTCTCGTCAGGTTCGGAGGCGGGTTCATTGGGCTCGGGGGTATGCTGCCCACTGGAGGAAGTTGGTTAATGATGCGGCCTTTGTTGATTCGGGCCTTACTCGGACCGTCCCTCCGGAGATCTCGGGTCGGATTGGTGGAGGTCTGCTGGCTGTTTTGATGATTCTCCATGTTTGTTTATTATGTGTTTGGTGTCTTTTGTTATGCTCTCGGATCCTGATTTCTCTTTCTCCCTTTTTTGTAGGCATGTCGAAGAGGCCAAAGTTTCTTGAGAAGTTGGCCGGTACCATGAAGAAAACCGGACACGTCGATGCTGGAACTTCCCGGGCACAGCCTGATCTTGTTGAGAAGGTGTCTCCAGGACAAGTTCAAACGGGTGCTCGGGGGAAATCTTCCCCTTCTGGCGTGCAATCATCAGGACCTGCTCGCCTTGTCAGTCCACCGAAGCCCCTTAGGAAGAGGAAGCGTCAGTTTGGGTCTGAGGAGACTGAGTTAGCTCAAGGGGAAGAAGAGGAGGAGGCTGCTCCGGTCAAGAGGAAGGACGTCCGTAGGGGGAAGAAGTCATCTGAAGGCTCCTCCAAGAAACGGAAGGGCTCTGTGGTCCTCGGGGTGGATGACTTGGGAGAAAGCATCCGGGAGGCTACCTCTCACTTAGTGCCGGCTTTCAATGAATTGGCCGAGGTGATTCCTCCGGGGGAGGTTTCGAGGTATGAGGATATATCTCCCGAAGCCATTGTGACTGAGATGAGTTCTCAGATGGCAAAGGTATTTTTACTTTCCTTCTCGGTTTTTGGGTCGTTGGTCCTCTTTACTTTATGTCTTGACCCTTTTTTTTTTTTTTTTTTTTTTTTGTGCAGGGCAACTACCTCATGGCCAAGAATAAGGGTCTTCTTCTGACTCTGTTGTCCGAGGGTGGTCAGGCCCAAAGACTTCAAAATCGTCTCTCCGAAGTGGAAGCAAAATTGGCTGACCGGGAGGAGGTGATTAAGAATCACGAGGCGACCGCCATCGAGAACTTCAAAACGAACAAGGCTCTTAAGGCCGCCGCTGCGCTGGAAAGAAAGCTTGCTGATAATGCCAGGGAGGACCTGAAGGTTGCCCAATCTGAGATTGGCGTTTTGAAAGGGAAGGTGGCAAGTGCCGAGGCCAAGTTGAAGACCAAGGACGAGGAGGTTGCACGGGCCCGAGATAGTCTTGAGAGGAAAGAGGCTGAGCTTGAGGAGAGAGAGACCGATCTTGAGGAGAGAGAGAGCGAGCTTGGGAAGAGAGAGGCTGATCTTGAGGCCGAGAAGGAGGCCATCCGTCTTGAGGGGGTTGGCGACTGTGCCGAGATGATACCGATGGTGCTGCCGAGTCTGAACATGGACCCTATCTATGCGGCCATCAGCTATTGTAAGGGGGATATTTCCGAGGAGGAGTTTCGGAAGTGGCTCCCTCCCCCACCTGAGGAGGTGATGGATCCCGCCCCCATTTCGGTTGTTCCGGCTTCCGAGGCTCCCCATGAAGAACGACCGGAGGTTCCTGCCGCGGGCGAGGACTGCCTTGAGATCCCTCCTCCTATCCCTGAAGCAGAGGTCTTCCCTGCTGCCGAGGTCGAAGCCGCAGTTCCTCCTCCCGACGCCGAGCCGCTTCTCCCGCCATCTGAGCCAGCTGAGGAAGAAGTTTCTGCCCCTGTGCGGGCTGAATGAAAAAGGGTAACCCTACCGGGGCCCTACGTACACTTTAAATTATTTTTTTATAATAACATTACAATTTGTATTTTGGCATACACTTATATATATTTATGTATATTTCCTGTTTCTTTCTTATTTTTTCTTTTATGCTTCTTTTGTTTGCCTGAATGCCCCGAGACCTTTCGGATTTTAACATTAGGTGGAGGGGCACAACCCGGCCCCGAGCTGATGATGGAATTTGGACCCGGGGGAATGTCACGTCCCCAGTCCAAAGTAGTTGTCTCGGTGGGACGTAACCCGACCCCGAGCTGTGTGAGACACTTTGGTTCTGGGGGAATGTTACCTCCCCAAACCAAAGGAGTTGTCTCGGTGGGACGTAACCCGACCCCGAGTTGTGTGAGACACTTGGTTCTGGGGGAATGTCACCTCCCCGAACCAAAGGAGTTGTCTCGGTGGGACGTAACCCGACCCCGAGCTGATGATGGAATTTGGACCCGGGGGAATGTCACGTCTCCAGTCCAAAGGAGTTGTCTCGGTGGGACGTAACCCGACCCCGAGCTGAGTGAGACACTTTGGTTCTGGGGGAATGTTACCTCCCCAAACCAAAGGAGACCGACTCGGTGGGACATAACCCGACCCCGAGCTGAGAAAGGAACTTGGACCTGGGGGAATGTTACATCCCCAGTCCAAAGGAGACTGACTCGGTGGGACGTAACCCGACCCCGAGCTGAGTAACAAGTGGCCTCGGCGGAACGAATCCAGCCCCGAGCCGATTAATAAGTGGCCTCGGCGGAACGAATCCAGCCCCGAGCCGATTAATCTTTGGGACTTGTAGAGGGGAAATGAATCAACCTTCGAAGCCCTACCGAATCTGGCACGGGCGTCCCCCTTTCAGACCGGCGGAAAACAAAAACAAGTTTCTGGAAAATAAAAAAGCGGGGGTGACTTAGCACCTATCCCAAAAATATAAAACGTTTGCAAGCATAAACAACAACATGGATGCCTCAAAACAGCGTCCTGCCCGAGGTCTCCAAAACACAATTCTGAATTTTTCAATTCAGTGTCCCGGCGAACCAGGATTCGGATCAGAAGAGCGTTTGAATGGTAAGGGCACATCTTCTACACGTTGGTTCACTGGGGAGCCTGTGTATTGTATGAGGGCTCCTCCTTACCACGCTGGAGTAGGCACACGCCACAGGGGCATAACGCATCCCCGTGTTGTGTCTCTCACAGATCCGGATGATGAATGGATCAAAGAGTGTCCGGTCTACTAAGGGTATGTTCCTCCTTAGTTCCGGCATCACTGGAGCTAGCAATCGTCATGGGGTGTCATTACCCCCCGTGCTATGCTTTCCCACGGATCCATTAGATGGGTCCATAGTCTTCCGACCCTCAAGGCTCCTTTCAAGCTTTCCAGGGCCTCAGGGGATTCATACCCTCCGACTTCGAGTACCATATTATGGTACCTTTCAATAAATATCTTCAGAGGTTCATCGTCTCCTTGCTTCATGAGCCGGAGTTCTCCAATCGTCTTTCTGGGGACACAAGCCCCCTTGAAGTGTCGTATGAATGACTTCTTCAGTTGGGTGAAGCTGCTGATGCTTCTTGGGGCTAAGCTCCTGTACCATAGAATGGCTGGTCCGGCCAGAGTTAGGGGGAACACTTTGCAGATGGCGTCCCCTGTTACCGCTTGCACCTCCATCAGCAGGGTGAAACTTTCAATGTGGGTCTTAGGGTCGGTATGGCCCTTGTATGGTGTCATGGTCGGCATGTTAAATCTCTTCGGGAATTTCTTCGATTTTATTTCCTCCGTGAGGGGGGACTCATCTTTGACGTCCTGGATATCCCCTCTGTTTGCGTTGGGGTATACTCCATATTTGACCAGCTCCTCCCGTAACCAAGATTTCATACCGCTGTCCCTGGTCCATGTCGCCCTCTGAGGTTTCTTTTCTTTCTGCTATCTTGGGAGCGGCGCTTCTCAGGGTCGGCGTCGTCCCGCACTTCTTTGGTATGTTCTTTTCCTCTCCTCCGGGTACTGTGAGGGCTATCGTAGGAGGGATCTGGTGATGATTTGTCATCTTCCTCCTCCCATGTGTCCTCGGTTTGGGAATCCCTTTGTACTACCACGGATCTCACCCTGTAGGGTTCCCTCCTTTGAGGTCTGTCGTCTTCGCTTGTATCAACAATTCTCTTTCCTTCCGCTATCTCACTCCTTCGCCGGCTAGTCCCGGCCTCGAATTTTCCGTCGCGTGCACCTTCCATCCTTTCCAACCGGTCTACTATGGTTTTTAGTAGAGTCTGGTTCTCCTCCCTTTCTTTCCTAAGGTTTTCCTCGATCTTTTCCATCCAGTCTGCAGCCGAGCTCCCTGATGATTGTTGGTTTCCGCCTTCCGCCATTTGTCTTATTACGCGAGTTGGTTTTTGTAGAGATCCCCACAGACGGCGCCAACTGTTGATGGCTGATTTTGGTCTCGGGGTAATATAGGAATATCACCTCCGAGGTAATCCTCCTTCAACGGTGAATTTGTTTGGTTATGGGGGACCAAAAGCAAATTTAGCGAGAGACGAAAAACACACCAATCGACAAAGAGATTTAACGTGGTTCGGTGGATTTTGGGATCCGACCTACGTCCACGGACAAGAACATGGTGGTACTTTTTATTACTCAAATACACTCCTCGGGTCTCTTCTTTGCTTTTACAAATCAGAGTTTGATGATTCTGATCACTAACTTTGGTCATGATTTTTCAGATGCGTTTTACATATGCTCTACCCTCCTATTTATAATAATACAGAAATCAGACTCCTAATTGCACAAGAAATCCTATTTGAACCCAATCTTCTCTTCCTGTAAGGATTCCTGGTCTAGTACTGCCTTCTCTTTTCCTATTCCTTCTTGGATTCCGACTTCTTCTCCTTGTGAGAGTAGGATAATTTGCTTATCTTATCCGCAATGAATGAGGTGTTGTCATCTTGAACACGGCTCGCTATCTGGTCGGTCTTCATGAGGTCGGTCATGACAATCTTTTATGCTGAGAGTGTTTCTGCTGACCTTATAGTGATCGGTCATCCGAACCAAAGTGGTCGGTCTTCACATGTTGTGGTCGGGTCGGCTACATGATCTTATCCAGTCAGGGAATTACCCTTTTGCCCTTGTCGTACTGTCTTAAATGTTGTAGTGCCTGAAAACACCATCAACACATAATGATGGTAAAATGATGATGATAGTGGTTTTTCATTATGAGGAAGATTCAAATGTTGAGGAATGACATAATTGATAGTCTACTTAGTCAAAAACGTAATAGATACCCAATAACTCGGAGAGACTGTTGGAGTTTGACAGAAGAACCTGATCTTGTCATACAAAGGAGTTCATGCAAGAGCTAAATGAGTTGATGATGGAGCAAGTTGGCACGCTGACCCGACCTATAGAATAAGTACTGGATTTGGGTTTATCTGAGGATTTGAGGAAATCGACCCGAAGGGTCTATGCTAGCAACCCGACCTGGTTAAGGAAGTTAGAGAGAGCTTAACCGACCCGATGGGTCTATGCTAGCAACTCAACCTGGTTAAGGAAGCTAGAGGGAGCTTTGACAAGTATCATGTGCCTCGGTATGCTGACCCGAAGAACGAAAATGGTATCACATGCCAACCTGTATTAGAGTCATATATGACATATCCCCTATGATAAGTGTGGTTTATACCCACTTATTCATGCATTATTAGCTTACTATTTTGTTAAGTTTCAGTATCATTTAATGTATTTTGTAGTTCTTTTATGTTTTATTTGTAGGAAGCATTGATACATGGATCCTGGGGCATTTATATGTGTTTTGGGACCATACGGACGCATCGGAAGCACGTGGGGAGAGCAGAAACACGAAAAACCAGAACCAGTCAAATCTCCCGCGCGTCGCAACGCACCTTCGCACTCTGCATAGAAAATCCAGGGAGATGGGCGTCGCGGCGCCCACTTTCCAGTGCCCTGGCGCACCGCAACGCCCAAAAAGCCCAATTTTAGGATTTTAACAACAATAGAGACCTCAAGGCTTTCTTATAAATAGATTATTTCGTCCAAACTCAAAGGAGGAGGCTAATACACAGCACAAAATATAAAACACATAATTTTAGAGAGATCCAAGGAGGAGGATTGAAGAGCGACAAGAAGAGACGAAGGCGGTGACATCCGAAGAGGAAGAGATTCAATTCAGGTTTTATCTTCTTGCTTCTTTCTTAGAACTCTAATGATTTCCATTAGATTCATAACATGTTTTTATTGTTTCTGTCATTAGTTATAAAATAACTGCTTAATTCTGGAGAATGATGTAATTGATGCTTGAACATTTGTATCGTTTGTCAATTCTGCTATGAAGTTTTATTCAGTTTATTTATATTCTTTTGAATTTAATGCTTCTTGGTTGGCCACAATTTGAGATGATGCATGTTTAGAATCTATCACTCGAGAGATGAGATTTTCAATAAGATCTAGAGAATATGACCTAGGATTTTATAGAATTCGAGAGAATCTATAGTGCCTTCGAAGTTGTTAACATAGAGTCACAAGACGTAATGAGTTTATAATTACTAGATTTTTACTGGGATATCGAAATCTGTAGTTGATAATATTTTCACTGTTACTCGAGAGAGTGAGTGAATACTTGAGGATTATTGACTTATAAACAATACAACTGAACAAGTTAATTGGCATGACAAATACACATGGGATAGCTAGGTGAAATCAGACTCTAGAATCTCTATCGTATTAGTTCCTCATATCTAATTATTTTATTTATTTAATTAAATCTTTATTATTTATCTTCTAAATAAAGTTAGGATTATCAATTGTAGTATTTAGTGTGAATGAACACAATCCATGTGGGTTCGACACTCTTTCACTGATTTATACTAAAACTTGACATCGTACACTTGTGGTACGATATAAAATATCACAACAGGTTTTTGGCGTCGTTGTCGGGGATTGTTTGTTTAATTCACATTAATACTACTACCAAGTAATCTTAGTTTTAATTTAGATTTCTATTTTATTTTTAGTTTATTTTTGTTTGTTTTGCATGTATTTTCTTTTATTTTAATTATTTTATTTATCTTTTTTTCATTTTTATTTTTATTTTTTTACTTTTATTTTTTATTGTTATTTATTGTTTTCTTTCGTGCAATGAGAGTTGGAAACGAAGCAATGGAAAATCCTATTGTTGTACTAATAGCTCAAGTTTCATCCCTCGCGACTCAGTTAGCAGCATTGACAAATCAAATGAGCCAACCGTCTATTGAAAGTCCTCCAGCAGCAGCATCAATTGTGGTTCTCATTATTCCAGAAAGTCCATTGTAGAAGGTTTGGACTTGTACCCACTTTGCTATCTCATGATGAGGACATTTCCGGAGTAAATCTTTGAATCTTTCCCAAGCTTCGCAAACGGATTCTGAATCTTGTTGCACGAAGAATGTGATGTCATTCCTCAACTTTGCAGTTCTAGCTGGTGGAAAGTACTTTGCAAGGAATTTGGTGGCTAGAGTGTTCCAAGTAGTGATGGAACATGCTGGTAGTGAATGTAGCCAAGCTTTAGCTCTGTCCTTCAAGGAGTATGGAAAAACATGCAGTCTCATTGCTTCTTCAGCTGCTCGGTTGTAATTGAAAGTACCGTAAACTTCCAGGAAGTTGCTGATGTGGGCATTAGGATCTTCAGTTGCATTTCCCCCAAACTGTACTGACTGTTGAATCATCTGAATGCATGTTTTGATGTCACCCGCATTTGTTGGTAAGGGAGGAAGTACAATACAAGAAATGAGTCTGTCAACCACCGGAATGGTTCTGTCTCGAATGGGAATCGGTGGTGCAAAGTTCAAAGGTTCAGGTTTCATGTTAATGATTGCTTTTTGGCCTTCTCGCCTTTTCCTTCTCAACTGTCTAATGGTTCTTTCAATTTCTGGGTCAAACGGTCGAAGTTGAAAGCTTCTGGTTCGTCTCATGTAGTTTCTGAGAACCTGAAACACAAGAAAAAAAAAACAATAAGTAAAAAGAAATTAGATACAAGTAACGTATCTAACCCTAAAACTAATAGTGAAAGATAAATAAGTCCCCGGCAACGGCGCCAAAAACTTGACCGGTGCTTACACATGCGTATAACGCAAGCGCACATATCGTTCAAGTAGTATAAAAAGTATCGATCCCACGAGGACTTAATACCTAATCTATTAATTTTATGAGGTCAAATGATTACTAGTATCTAACAGGTTGATTGATTGATTGATTTGAAATGATGAAGGTTTTGAATTTAAAAACAAGTAAATAAAATTGTTCGAATGTAGGTTTAAGAAAATTCAATATTAAAAACTATCTAGGGTTGTGATTTCTTCCAATATCATTTTAAAGATAAAGTGGTTATTTTATGTTTGTGTAATAAATCGGTTTACTAACCTGGAACACTAAATTATGCAAAAGCCTTTGTCGATGGTCAGACGCAAATACCCAGTTTAACCCAATTAAACCATATGTCTATGTCAACCAACTTATCTGGATTCATTAAGTTTAAGTTCCAATTATGGCTACCCCCGCCCGACAGGTATATGTCTATCCTGTAAGGAAATCTATTAAAGGGTTATCTATCCTCAAGGAAGATCGTGGGCTATTAAGTTTAAGGCTGAAACCTAAAATTCCTTTGTCAAGTTTATTTTAGATTTACCACATCAATCTTATTAGTGGCCAATTAATAAGACGCATTAAGCTTAAGACTTAATAAATAAACCTTTAAATTACCCAAACTATAATTTAACCCCTTATAAACCGGTGATATTGGATTTCATCACAACCCTAGATAACTGGCTTAGTTACGACACATATTTACGGGTAGTAAAAAAAACTTAAATAAAATAAAAGAAATAAAATTAAATACTGAAAATTAAATACTGAAAATTAAATGCTGAAAAGTAAATGCTGAAATTAAATATTGAAAATTAAATGCTGAAAAGTAAATGCTGAAAGTAAATTACTGAAAAGTAAATTGCTGAAAAGTAAATTGCTGAAAAGTAAATAAAGTAAAATTACAATAAAAGAAAATGCTGAGGTAAAAAGATCCACTTTTATTACTTCTATTTTAGATACCTCCCTTAATATAATATATAACTTTGCATGATAATTACCAACCAGCCATATTCGCGGTATCCAGATTAAGTCAAATTAATAATTAATTACCAACCGACCAATCAGGCAGTATCCAGTTTAGTCAGGTTAAAACCAATTTAAATAATTACCAACCGACCATTATTACGGTATCCTCGTTAAGTCAGGTTTTAACTAGTTTATATATTATAATTAAGGGAGATTAATATAAATATTAGTAATAAAAGTTTTACCTTTTACCCCAGCAAAGGAAAGTTACTTCCTCATTACTGAAAAGTAAAAACTGAAAATTAAGAAAGAAAAGTATTGTGCGTAAAAGTAAATTGCGAAAAGTAAAAACTGAAAGTAAAGAAAAGAAAGTGCGAAAGCGGAAATTAATTACTGAAAGCTGTAAATAAACAAACAAGATACAATCTTCTTAGTATTCTTAAGGAATTCCTTAGAAGAAAGTATGAATTTACAAATGAAATGGCTTGGTATTATAGGCAAAATTTTGCCTCCATCAAATCATCCACCAAATCAATTATTAATTGCTCCACTAATTGCTCCACTAATTGCTCCACCAAATCCATTATTAATTGCTCCACTAATTTCTTATCATGTTTGGTGGTGATTTGATAATTTTTATTATTTATTTATTAATTTATTTTTTACTTTGAAAATGATTGAAAATGACTTTAATAATTACACACAACATACGCCTGGATGGTTAATCAATTTCGGGCATGAAATCTTCAGAATTAGAAATTATTGTGTCTTTCAAAGTTGTATATCTTTGATTCTTCTTTAATCTGGAACTTGAATCAGCTCAATCCGATATTGGAGTAAAAAGTTAAGCCAAAATACGACAGATGCGCAAAACTGGAATTTCCAAAACTGCACTTTGTTAAAACGCCCTTTCAAGTTTCCAATCTCCAAAATTAATATGTCAAGTCCAATTTTTGCCCTTATTTGACCCACATTTCGTCCTAAATGATTTCATTGTGTCCCAACATTATTTTATCTGCAAAATAAACTAAAACACATCAAAAATTTCATCAAACCCGAGAAACTAAACAAAATATTAAGTAAAATGGGTGGTAAATATTGATATATTTTCCGCTCATCAAGGATTGCAACATTCCATTGCACCCTTAGTGTCAAAAAGACATAAACACCCATCCTTCAATGAATATTACAAGAATTTCCAACAAATAATAATAATAATGTTGACGGCCGATTTTGGTCTCGGGGTAATATAGGAATATCACCTCCGAGGTAATCCTCCTTCAACGGTGAATTTGTTTGGTTATGGGGGACCAAAAGCAAATTTAGCGAGAGACGAAAAAAACACCAATCGAGAAAGAGATTTAACGTGGTTCGGTGGATTTTGGGATCCGACCTACGTCCACGGACAAGAACAGGGTGGTACTTTTTATTACTCAAAAACACTCCTCGGGTCTCTTCTTTGCTTTTACAAATCAGAGTTTGATGATTCTGATCACTAACTTTGGTGATGATTTTTTAGATGCCTTTTACATATGCTCTACCCTCCTATTTATAATAATACAGAAATCAGACTCCTATTTGCACAAGAAATCCTATTTGAACCCAATCTTCTCTTCTTAAGGATTCCTGGTCTAGTACTGCCTTCTCTTTTCCTATTCCTTCTTGGATTCTGACTTCTTCTCCTTGTGAGAGTAGGATAATTTGCTTATCTTATCCGCAATGAATGAGGTGTTGTCATCTTGAACACGGCTCGCTATCTGGTCGGTCTTCATGAGGTCGGTCATGACAATCTTTTATGCTGAGAGTGTTTCTGCCGACCTTATAGTGATCGGTCATCCGAACCAAAGTGGTCGGTCTTCACATGTTGTGGTCGGGTCGGCTACATGATCTTATCCAGTCAGGGAATTACCTTTTTGCCCTTGTCGTACTGTCTTAAATGTTGTAGTGCCTGAAAACACCATCCACATCTGTCCCCTAGTTCTCGGTTCCAACAAGTGTGCTAGTTGGTGCTGGGAACTACATAACAGTTTTGCTCCATTTGGGGGTTGGTCTGAGGTCGAGAAATGCTTTGTTGCCTCTTTTCCAGCGCTTTGTCTTGAGACACGCAACAGTCACGCCCGCTTAAATGCCCATCAAATCAATTTTTTAGGGTTTCTTTTAGTTTCGACACTTGTCAAACATCCACCGGGTTCCCGCCAGAAAAGGGAACGAATCGACCGTGGAGAGGAGTCCTTACAGCGGGGCGATCTCAGCCGTCCGTTTAAACTCGGGAGTGCTCTTTTGTCGTTGACACATGCCCTTCGTCGGGTTCTTCCTTCAGATCCGACGGTGATGAGCGTCCCAGTCATGACTATAAGAAAGCGAGGCTTTACTGTTCCATTTTTTTGCAATTTCTCCTTCTCTCTGAGAACTTTTTTGTGATCCGCCCAACTCCGTGGTCTCGAAGCTCAACCGCGGTCTTTTTTTTTTCTTTTTTCTTCGCTGTGAACATAAGGAACGGGCACCACCGCACCGTACAACCTCCTGCTTTTTTTGAGAAGAACAAGTAAGTCTTCTGAGCGACCTCTTCTCTTTTGTATGCTGTAATCTGTTCGTTTGTTTTGCTTAGGGAGAGATTTGCGGTTTTGCTGGGTCTTGCTTTAGGGCACTTTTAGAGACTCCCTATCTAGTTAGCATGGAAACTGTGAGTAGTTCCTTATAGACTGACTTCTCCCTTCCTTCTTTGTTTTTCTGGGTGTCAGGGATGTCTGACAGTAGTTCCTCCCCTGAAAAGCTTGCTAGAATCTCAACTCCCCCTGCTGAGGAGCTCTCCTCGGGCTCGGGGGCACCTAGTGTAGAAGACCTTGACACAACCCCTACTCCTTCTGAGGTTGAACAGGATTCCTACCATCAGAGGGTTCCTCGGAAGGACCCAGAGCCCGGTGAACTTGGATCGTCGGCTCTGGATATGAACCGTCCTTCAAAAATAACTGAAGATGACCTCGCCCTTCTTCGGCAGCGGTATAACATTCCGATTGATATTGCCCTTGAAGTTCCCGGCCCGCTGGATCGTGCTAGTCAACCTGATGAGGGCTCGGTGGCACTTCTTCCTGCTTTTTTTGAGTGTGGGCTACGGCTGCCGATGCAACGTTATTTTGCCTGGATGCTGGCTGAGATGGAGATTGCCCCTTGCCAATTGAGCTTAAATAGCTGGAGGATTCTGGCCGGCATATATGTGGTTTGGCATCGGGCAGGTTTAGGCGTACCTTGCTTGGAAGAGGTGAAGAGGTTATATCGTTTGAAGTCCAACCCAAAGACTCACTACGGTTGGTACTACCTCTCTGCTTATGATAGCTCGTCCAACCTTGTCCAGAAACTCCCCGACTCAAACAAGAATTTCAAGGACCTTTGGTTCTGGGCTACTGGGGATTGGGGTCGGGTCCTGAGATCGTTTGAGGAGGACGTCTCGGTTCCGGACATCTTCAGGGCTGGAGGTTAGGAGTTTAATGCCCCTTCATTCTTTCTTTATTCCCGTTCTTAGTTTCTTAGGTTTCTAACTTCTCTGGTTCCTCCCAGCTTGTTGGCGAGATGCTCCCAAGGTTTCTCGTCAGGTTCGGAGGCGGGTTCATTGGGCTCGGGGGTATGCTGCCCACTGGAGGAAGTTGGTTAATGATGCGGCCTTTGTTGATTCGGGCCTTACTCGGACCGTCCCTCCGGAGATCTCGGGTCGGATTGGTGGAGGTCTGCTGGCTGTTTTGATGATTCTCCCTGTTTGTTTATTATGTGTTTGGTGTCTTTTGTTATGCTCTCGGATCCTGATTTCTCTTTCTCCCTTTTTTGTAGGCATGTCGAAGAGGCCAAAGTTTCTTGAGAAGTTGGCCGGTACCATGAAGAAAATCGGACACGTCGATGCTGGAACTTCCCGGGCACAGCCTGATCTTGTTGAGAAGGTGTCTCCAGGACAAGTTCAAACGGGTGCTCGGGGGAAATCTTCCCCTTCTGGCGTGCAATCATCAGGATCTGCTCGCCTTGTCAGTCCACCGAAGCCCCTTAGGAAGAGGAAGCGTCAGTTTGGGTCTGAGGAGACTGAGTTAGCTCAAGGGGAAGAAGAGGAGGAGGCTGCTCCGGTCAAGAGGAAGGACGTCCGTAGGGGGAAGAAGTCATCTGAAGGCTCCTCCAAGAAACGGAAGGGCTCTGTGGTCCTCGGGGTGGATGACTTGGGAGAAAGCATCCGGGAGGCTACCTCACACTTAGTGCCGGCTTTCAATGAATTGGCCGAGGTGATTCCTCCGGGGGAGGTTTCGAGGTATGAGGATATATCTCCCGAAGCCATTGTGACTGAGATGAGTTCTCAGATGGCAAAGGTATTTTTACTTTCCTTCTCGGTTTTTGGGTCGTTGGTCCTCTTTACTTTATGTCTTGACCCTTTTTTTTTTTTTTTTTTTTTTGTGCAGGGCAACTACCTCATGGCCAAGAATAAGGGTCTTCTTCTGACTCTGTTGTCCGAGGGTGGTCAGGCCCAAGACTTCAAAATCGTCTCTCCGAAGTGGAAGCAAAATTGGCTGACCGGGAGGAGGTGATTAAGAATCACGAGGCGACCGCCATCGAGAACTTCAAAACGAACAAGGCTTTAAGGCCGCCGCTGTGCTGGAAAGAAAGCTTGCTGATAATGCCAGGGAGGACCTGAAGGTTGCCCAATCTGAGATTGGCGTTTTGAAAGGGAAGGTAGCAAGTGCCGAGGCCAAGTTGAAGACCAAGGACGAGGAGGTTGCACGGGCCCGAGATAGTCTTGAGAGGAAAAAGGCCGAGCTTGAGGAGAGAGAGTGATCTCGAGGAGAGAGAGAGCGAGCTTGAGAGGAGAGAGAGTGAGCTTGAGACCGAGAAGGAGGCTATCCGCCTTGAGGGAGTTGGTGATTGTGCTGATTTGATTCCGATGGTGCTGCCAAGTCTGAATATGGACCCCATTCATGCGGCCATCAGCTATTGCAAGGGGGATATTTCCGAGGAGGAGTTTCGGAAGTGGCTCCCTCCCCCACCTGAGGAGGTGATGGATCCCGCTCCCATTTCGGTTGTTCCGGCTTCCGAGGCTCCCCATGAAGAACGACCGGAGGTTCCTGCCGCGGGCGAGGACTGCCTTGAGATCCCTCCTCCTATCCCTGAAGCAGAAGTCTTCCTTGCTGCCGAGGTCGAAGCCGCAGTTCCTCCTCCCGACGCCGAGCCGCTTCTCCCGCCATCTGAGCCAGCTGAGGAAGAAGTTCCTGCCCCTATGCGGGCTGAATGAAAAAGGGTAACCCTACCGGGGCCCTACGTACACTTTAATTTTTTTTTTTTTTTGTCATAACATTATAATTTGTATTTTGGCATACACTTATATATATTTATGTATGTTTCCTGTTTCTTTCTTATTTTTTCTTTTATGCTTCTTTTGTTTGCCTGAATGCCCCGAGACCTTTCGGATTTTAACATGAGGCGGAGGGGCACAACCCGGCCCCGAGCTGATGATGGAATTTGGACCC
This sequence comes from Zanthoxylum bungeanum, assembly GCA_019454045.1. Taxonomy (NCBI): domain Eukaryota; kingdom Viridiplantae; phylum Streptophyta; class Magnoliopsida; order Sapindales; family Rutaceae; genus Zanthoxylum; species Zanthoxylum bungeanum. Next base: position 109,720 of record SKCR01010057.1, read on the forward strand.
GGGGGAATATCACGTCCCCAGTCCAAAGTAGTTGTCTCGGTGAGACGTAACCTGACCCCGAGCTGTGTGAGACACTTGGTTCTGGGGGAATGTTACCTCCCCAAACCAAAGGAGTTGTCTCGGTGGGACGTAACCCGACCCCGAGCTGTGTGAGACACTTGGTTCTGGGGGAATGTTCCTCCCAGAACCAAAGGAGTTGTCTCGGTGGGACGTAACCCGACCCCGAGCTGAGTGAGACACTTTGGTTCTGGGGGAATGTTACCTCCCCAAACCAAGGAGACCGACTCGGTGGGACATAACCCGACCCCGAGCTGAGAAAGGAACTTGGACCTGGGGAATGTTACATCCCCAGTCCAAAGGAGACTGACTCGGTGGGACGTAACCCGACCCCGAGCTGAGTAACAAGTGGCCTCGGCGGAACGAATCCAGCCCCGAGCCGATTAATAAGTGGCCTCGGCGGAACGAATCCAGCCCCGAGCCGATTAATCTTTGGGACTTGTAGAAAGGAAATGAATCAACCTTCGAAGCCCTACCGAATCTGGCACGGGCGTCCCCCTTCAGACCGGCGGAAAAGAAAACAAGTTTCTGGAAAATAAAAAAGCGGGGGTGACTTAGCACCTATCCCAAAAATATAAAACGTTTGCAAGCATAAACAACAACATGGATGCCTCAAAACAGCGTCCTGCCCGAGGTCCCAAAACACAATTCTGAATCTTTCAATTCAGTGTCCCGGCGAACCAGGATTCGGATCAGAAGAGCGTTTGAATGGTAAGGGCACATCCTCTACACGTTGGTTCACTGGGGAGCCTGTGTATTGTATGAGGGCTCCTCCTTACCACGCTGGAGTAGGCACACGCCACAGGGGCATAACGCATCCCCGTGCTGTGTCTCTCACAGATCCGGATGATGAATGGATCAAAGAGTGTCCGGTCTACTAAGGGTATGTTCCTCCTTAGTTCCGGCATCACTGGAGCTAGCAATCGTCACGGGGTGTCATTACCCCCCGTGCTATGCTTTCCCACGGATCCATTACATCGGATAGGTGAGGATCAGAAGAGTGTTCGACACATTAAGGGCATGTTCCTCCTTATGTTCGGTAACACGGGAGTAAGCAATCGTCACGGGGGTATCATCCCTCCCCGTGCTATGCTTCTCACGGATCCTATGCATCGAGTATGCCCCTGAGGACCCGAGCCAAGAGAGATACTTGGTTCTGGGGGAATGTTCCGTCCCCAGTCCAATGAGTATTGACTCGGTGGGACGCAACCCGACCCTGAGCCTAAAACGGCCTCGGCGGAACGAGATCCAGCCCCGAGCCGACTAATGAAAAGGCCTCGGCGGAACGTAATCCAGCCCCGAGCAGACTAATGAAAAGGCCTCGGCGGAATGTAATCCAGCCCCGAGCTGAAAGAGGTACTTGGCTTGGGGGAGTGTCCCGTCCCCAGACCAATATGCGTGACTCGGTGGGACGTAACCCAACCCCGAGCCGAATAACTGAATGGCCTCGGCGGAACAAAGTCCAGCCCCGAGCCGATCAAGTCTTAGTGCTTTGGTCGTTTCTTTTTGTATTAGGCGCTAAGTTTGTCCCCGGTTTTTTGAGTAAGTCTTTCTATTTATGTTTTAAGAAAGTGGACGAGAACCTTTTTGAAAAGAGAAAGTTTTTATTCATGTTTCGGGGACAAACTGCCCTTTTCTCAGTTGATTTGGCGGCCACATGCTCTTTGTCTGGCTGTCATGACCTCGTGGTCAATGTATTTGTTCAGATATCCGTTTCGTGCCAGATCTTCCATTTGTTCTCGCAGATCTTTACATCCGTCGGTTGCATGTCCTTTGGAGTTGTGGTGTACACAATAAGCTTTTTGGTTCCTTCTGTCCGGGGGGAACCTCCTTTGGTCGGGTTCCACTAAGAGGCCTTTCCCCTGGATCTCCATGACAATTTGTCCTAGTGGTTTCCTTAGGGGAATGTATGCGTCTTCCCTGACCACATGGTTTACTTGGGTCGGCGCCCTTCTCTCCTGATTGTCCCGGTGCAGTGGCTTGAATTCTTTGTGTTTCGGGGGTGTTCTTCTGGATTCTTTTTCTGTTCGGCGGGGGGCGCCCTCCCTTGCGATTCTATCCCTGATGGTGTTCCCTTTTCGGGACACTTTCTCTTCGTTCTCTAACAAAACGAACTTTCGGGCTACCTCCAGGGCGGTGGCGTAGTCCGGGGTGTCTTGGATCCTTAGATGGGTCCATAGTCTTCCGACCCTCAAGGCTCCTTTCAAGCTTTCCAGGGCCTCAGGGGATTCATACCCTCCGACTTCGAGTACCATATTATGGTACCTTTCAATAAATATCTTCAGAGGTTCATCGTCTCCTTGCTTCATGAGCCGGAGTTCTCCAATCGTCTTTCTGGGGACACAAGCCCCCTTGAAGTGTCGTATGAATGACTTCTTCAGTTGTGTGAAGCTGCTGATGCTTCTTGGGGCTAAGCTCATGTACCATAGAATGGCTGGTCCGGCCAGAGTTAGGGGGAACACTTTGCAGATGGCGTCCCCTGTTACCCCTTGCACCTCCATCAGCAGGGTGAAACTTTCAATGTGGGTCTTAGGGTCGGTATGGCCCTTGTACGGTGTCATGGTCGGCATGTTAAATCTCTTCGGGAATTTCTCCGATTTTATTTCCTCCGTGAGGGGGGACTCATCTTTGACGTCCTGGATATCCCCTCTGTTTGCGTTGGGGTATACTCCCCATTTGACCAGCTCCTCCCGTAACCAAGATTTCATACCGCTGTCCCTGGTTCCATGCCGCCCTCTGAGGTTTCTTTTCTTTCTGCTATCTTGGGAGCGGCGCTTCTCAGGGTCGGCGTCGTCCCGCACTTCTTCGGTATGTTCTTTTCCTCTCCTCCGGGTACTGTGAGGGCTATCGTAGGAGGGATCTGGTGATGATTTGTCATCTTCCTCCTCCCATGTGTCCTCGGTTTGGGAATCCCTTTGTACTACCACGGATCTCACCCTGTAGGGTTCCCTCCTTTGAGGTCTGTCGTCTTCGCTTGTATCAACAATTCTCTTTCCTTCCGCTATCTCACTCCTTCGCCGGCTAGTCCCGGCCTCGAATTTTCCGTCGCGTGCTCCTTCCATCCTTTCCAACCGGTCTACTATGGTTTTTAGTAGAGTTTGGTTTTCCTCCCTTTCCTTCCTAAGGTTTTCCTCGATCTTTTCCATCCAGTCTGCAGCCGAGCTCCCTGATGATTGTTGGTTTCCGCCTTCCGCCATTTGTCTTATTACGCGAGTTGCTTTTCGTAGAGTTCCCCACAGACGGCGCCAACTGTTGACGGCTGATTTTGGTCTCGGGGTAATATAGGAATATCACCTCCGAGGTAATCCTCCTTCAACGGTGAATTTGTTTGGTTATGGGGGACCAAAAGCAAATTTAGCGAGAGACGAAAAACACACCAATCGACAAAGAGATTTAACGTGGTTCGGTGGATTTTGGGATCCGACCTACGTCCACGGACAAGAACATGGTGGTACTTTTTATTACTCAAATACACTCCTCGGGTCTCTTCTTTACTTTTACAAATCAGAGTTTGATGATTCTGATCACTAACTTTGGTGATGATGAACCCAATCTTCTCTTCTTGTAAGGATTCCTGGTCTAGTACTGCCTTCTCTTTTCCTATTCCTTCTTGGATTCTGACTTCTTCTCCTTGTGAGAGTAGGATAATTTGCTTATCTTATCCGCAATGAATGGGGTGTTGTCATCTTGAACACGGCTCGCTATCTGGTCGGTCTTCATGAGGTCGGTCATGACAATCTTTTATGCTGAGAGTGTTTCTGCCGACCTTATAGTGATCGGTCATCCGAACCAAAGTGGTCGGTCTTCACATGTTGTGGTCGGGTCGGCTACATGATCTTATCCAGTCAGGGAATTACCCTTTTGCCCTTGTCGTACTGTCTTAAATGTTGTAGTGCCTGAAAACACCATCAACAAATAATAATATGAGTAATGAGTCTGCCTAATTAGACATACCTTTAAACAAAGTAACACATTTCCTTTGGGATTGAGGTGCTATGATTTTTAATGAAACTTGTTTTAATATCAATTATTGCGAGCTGGACGTTTGCTATTTATCGAATAGACTAACCTATGATGTGATGCTATTTATCCGAACTAATAACCCCAAAATAATCCCATTTTCTCATGTGAACTAATCACTAGCTGCAGTGAGTGCAACAGTTGTAAACATACTCGTTACATCATCACACTTGTTGAGAAATGAAGTTGAAATTATCTTAGAATTCAACCATATATAAGATGACCCAACAATGAGTTTCCTGATATTGTGAAGAGAGTCTCATCGTAATTAAGTATATTTATTGAGCATTATGGTAACAGTAGTCAATTGTTGATAATGTATTTTTTTTTTTTTTGGATTAAATTATTCATTCTGATAATTTATAAGATAAATTAAAATTTAATTAATTTTAATATATTAAGAGTTGATATATGATTATTGTATATTGTTAATTGTTAACGGCAATTCAAATATTATTTGGATTAGTGTATTATTTTTAATAGTTAAAATAATACATAAATTAATTCATACAATTATACAAATAACTAAATTAATTAATTAATTAATATATAATCATGGTTAATGTAACTAAATGATTATCATTTATTATGTGATTAGATCAAAAAGTAACTAACGTTAGATTAGCCTAAGTTATGAGTTTTATAAAGTAATCATGATTAAAGTAACCATGACACTTGGTAATTTTTTTTCTAGATATGTTTTACTCGATAAGATCAAAATAAATAATATCTAAATGTTGACCTTGATTAAAATAAAGTAATTATGGTTGGTTTAATTTAAGCTTGGCTAATAACAATATATATATTTTTGAAGTCTTGTTTTGTAAGCCACGAAATAAACACGCCAGAAGAAAAAAAAAAGTTTGAAGGATTGGACGTGAGCCACAAAACAAAAAATCAAGAATTGTTCTTCATTTTTTTTATTTAAGAATGGCCGAAACTTTGAAGTTTTTTTTGTGTGAAAAATTTTCAGTTTTTTATCCAAAGAAACCATTCTAAAATTAGATCAACCAAATACTAAACACTAGTTTTAATGCAAAAAAATAATCCTTAATTGTTAGGGAATAATTTTGTATTATTAGAATTCCAAAAATAAAACAAGAGTTGAATTCCATATGTTTCTGTCATAACCAACTTTTAGGATCTATCATCAGAGTCTGATAATAGAACCCATCACCATATTCTGGAATTAGGACCTCCATCATCAGAGTCTAACGCCAGAATCTATCTTTAGAATTTGATACGAGAACCTCCATAGAGTCTGACTTCAGGGCTCCCCGATAGAAAGTCCATATCAGGTTTGGCTCCAACAAAGGCAAGCAGAAGTCACACAGGGAATGAACCCGAAATATTAGCTCCTTAATGACACGAATCTTCTAAACAATGAATCAGACAACCAATTAATTACTTTCTGTTTCTTTAAGCTGGACAACCGCCCATAATAATGAAGTTCCAAATTTCTAGGGAGTGAGCTAATTAGTGGGAAGCGTGAATGAAATGTAACCGCTGTCAGTTTATTTTCTTTGTGACAAAGTATTATAAATAGTATGAGAATTCCTAAAACAATGGATTGACCTTTAAATAATCAAATAATAAAAGAGCACATTTAGGCTAAAACACTTTAGTCTTATTAGAATCAATTTTTTGGTTTAATTGTTTGTGAGGATTCTCGTACAAAAAAGTGACGTCGTCTTTGGGGAGCTTTGAGACGAAAAGTTGTATTTATTATTTTCTACAATTAATAAACCCAAGAAAATTCTTTCAAATAAACAAGTAAGAATGGCCCCAAGGAATAAGGAGTCTATAATCTATGCGTCCGCTGCTCTCCAGGAGGAGGATGTTCCAACCATCCAATGATGGACATCCTGACAATGAGGAACGAGATGATGAAGTAGGTAGAGGACCAGATGCAGGCCATGAAAAAGCAGTTTCAAGAACAAATGCAGGTCATGCAACAAGAGAATCAGACACTCAAAGTCTAGATCTATGGAGCGAACCCCTGGAAGGATAATGGGAAAGGGAAAGAATGAGTTGACGTCGATGACCTCTGCCAGGAAGGGCGGCTAGAGGAGAATCACAATGAAGGGCCTCAGTGAAGGAGCCCCGTTGAGATCGATGATACGAAATCTAATACAGAAGCTCCTGAATTCATAGCTGGACGTGGACAGAGATGGAACATAATGAGAAAGGCAAAGGCCTAGATGTGAGTCATAACAAAAAGGATGTTTGCTGAAGGGAGGAACTTATCGACGAAAATTTAGTGGCAGCAATAGTAAATAAGATCGGGAGCATTCGGGTGCAGATCTCGACTGATCTGGCTAACCTGGCATTCAGGGGGATGTCCACTTCACCATTCCAAGAGTGGATCGAAGAGGAATTGAAGCCCTGAGACTTCACCCCACCCAGTTTCGACAAGTACACCGCGAGGTCAAACCTAGTTACTTACCTGATTCAGTTTTGGCAAAGGATCTCACTGGAAACCACTAACGAGGCTTTGATGTGGAAGTTTTTCATCACCATTCTCGCTGGCAATGCCCTCTCTTGGTTCCTGCAATTGCCAGAGAGATCCATAGTGAGTCCTGAAGATATGGGCGGAGGTTCATTGAGCAGTACCACAACAATCATCCCACTGGAGTTACTATGACGGACCTGCTACTGGAGTAGAAATACGATGAGCCTCCCAAGCAATACTTATAGAGGTTCGTTGACAAGATGAACATTGTCAACAACCTAGACTTGAAGTTAGCAATGGATTTTTTCGTCAGTGGGTCCTACATTCATGAGGAGTTCCTGAAGGCATCTTTGTATGACATGTTGGAGTTACGAACCAGAGTAGAGGGCCTGCTGAAGGCGATAGAGAATTGAACCAGGATGTCTCAAGCCGCTGCGATCACAGTGGCATATCAAGGTCGCAACAGCCAAACCAGTAGCGAGCAGAGTCGGAACTCGAGGAAAAGAAATTCATAAGGAGGTAGGAAGGAATTCAGGATCTCGGAAGGTATTGAGGAAAAGGAAAGGTACGAGTCAGAACCCAAGCGACAAATGTGGGAAGATGACGGGATATTGTATGTGTTCACCCTACCACGGGAGCAGATATTCCACAAAGTGAAAAATCAGAGCCTGCTGAGAGAGCCCCAGCCGATAAGAGTGCCAGAAGAGTACCGAGATAAAGGGTTGTACTGTGAGTTTCATAGAGATGGAGGACACACCACTACCAGATGCAAGAACATGTACCGACACTTGAAAGAAATTATGAAAAAGGGCAAGTTTCTGGAATATTTGAAAGGGAAGAGCCAGCTGGAAGTTGGGGCTCTGCCCTAGGAAGTCAACTATCAGTAGCACCAAAACCAGAGAAATACCCAGTAGAGACCTATATTGACACACTCACAAAGTGGTTCTTTACACTCAAGTATAAGAGTGTCGAAGTAATAAAATAACCCGGTAAGTCCGGGGTCGATCCATATGGAACAGATTTAATAAGATAAAATAATAATTCGAGAAAAAATAAAAAGAGTGAATTGTTTTAAGTGATTGAAAATTTTAAATAGACTACAACAATAAAATAAATGATGGAGCTAAGGAATCCACTTTTAATATTTCAATTTAGAAACCTTACTTTCTATAATATATAAATTATTATTATTACCCAGTTAATTTATTTCATGAATTAATTATGCCAAAATAAATAAAACCAGCCATATAGGCGGTGATAACATTTGTCTATAATAAGTCCAGTTAGGTACTCAATTATGCCAAATAAATAAAATATGCCATATAGGCGGTAACAAAGTTTGCAATAATTAATCCGAATTTAAATTAAATATTAATCATTAGATTACAATTTATATATTATAATATAAATAAGATTAATCTATATATTCATATTAAGAGTTTCACCCTTTACTCACAGCATGATGAAATTAGTTACTCATGATTTGAATAAAAACACACATAATTTTATTACTGAAAGAAAAAGAAATTACAAGAAAGCTTAAAAAAAGTAAAACACACAAGAGCTGGAATTCCATAAATTTTCAGAGAAAACTATGGACTCTAGGGCTGAAGAAATTAAGTGCAGAGCATCTCTATTTATAGAGGTGTTTAACACCCATTCACATGCAATTATAAGTTGTAATTATTGACAATTATAAATTAAAATTGTCAACAATTGCATGTGGATGGGGCATCAACCGAAAGGTGGATAGCAACCATCCACCATAATTTT